>JACXGM010018999.1:0-18665 GCA_016801145.1 Umbra pygmaea | reverse complement strand
ACGGAGTACCCCTAATAAGAATACCGACAATTACAATAGGGTTACTCCTGACGGAGTACCCCTAATAATAATAATAATACCGACAATAACAATAGGGTTACTCCTGACGGAGTACCCCTAATAATAATAATACCGACAATTACAATAGGGTTACTCCTGACGGAGTACCCCTAATAATACCGACAATTACAATAGGGTTACTCCTGACGGAGTACCCCTAATAATAATAATAATAATAATACCAACAATTATAATAGGGTTACTCCGTACCGGAGTACCCCTAATAATAATACCAACAATTATAATAGGGTTACTCCGTACCGGAGTACCCCTTAATAATAATAATAATACCGACAATTACAATAGGGTTACTCCTGACGGAGTACCCCTAATAATAATAATAATACCGACAATTACAATAGGGTTACTCCTGACAGAGTACCCCTAATAATAATAATAATAATACCGACAATTACAATAGGGTTACTCCTGACGGAGTACACCTAATAATAATAATACCGACAATTACAATAGGGTTACTCCTGACGGAGTACCCCTAATAATACCGACAATTACAATAGGGTTACTCCTGACGGAGTACCCCTAATAATACCGACAATTACAATAGGGTTACTCCTGATGGAGTACCCCTAATAATAATAATACCAACAATTACAATAGGGTTACTCCTGACGGAGTACCCCTAATAATAATAATACTAACAATTACAATAGGGTTACTCCTGACTGAGTACCCCTAATAATAATACCAACAATTACAATAGGGTTACTCCTGACGGAGTACCCCTAATAATAATAATACTAACGATTACAATAGGGTTACTCCTGACGGAGTACCCCTAATAATAATACCAACATTTACAATAGGGTTACTCCTGACGGAGTACCCCTAATAATACAGACAATTACAATAGGGTTACTCCTAACGGAGTACCCCTAATAATACTAACAATTACAATAGGGTTACTCCTGACGGAGTACCCCTAATAATAATAATAATACCAAATATTACAATAGGGTTACTCCTGACGGAGTACCCCTAATAATACCAACAATTACAATAGGGTAACTCCAGACGGAGTACCCCTAATGAAATCAATTAAGAATATAACCACTTGATAAAAGCTGAAAAACAATGACTTTGGACACCAAAATGTACATACAATTATAGAATCACCCACATAATGAACAGTTCTGAAATCGTGACTCTAAAACCATGATTACAAACTCAACTAAGTACATGTAATTTGAAACGTTACATTCCTAATACCTTCACAATGTGTTTTTAGATGTGGATTTCTGTGGTACTCTGGTTTTCCTTCCAGTGATTTTCAGGGAGAAAGTGGACAATTGTCACAATCGGACAGGTATTGTATGCAAATGTACACTCACGTAAAGGATTATTAGGAACACCCGTTCAATTTCTCATTAATACAATTATCTACTCAACCAATCACATGGCAGTTGTTTCAATGCATTTAGGGGTGTGGTCTTGGTCAATACAATCTCCTGAACTCCAAACTGAATGTCAGAATGGGAAAGGTGATTTAAGCAATTTTGAGCGTGGCATGGTTGTTGGTGTCAGATGGGCTGGTCTGAGTATTTCACAATCTGCTCAGTTACTGGGATTTTCATGCACAACCATTTCTAGGGTTTACAAAGAATGGTGTGAAAAGGGAAAAACATCCAGTATGCCGCTGTCCTGTGGGTGAAAATGCCTTGTTGTAGAGGTCAGAGGAGAATGGGCCGACAGCTTTAAGCTGATAGAAGAGCAACTTTGACTGAAATAACCACTCGTTACAACTGAGGAATGTAGCAAAGCATTTGTGAAGCCACAACACGCACAACCTTAAGGGGGATGGGCTACAACAGCAGAAGACCCCACTGGTTACCACTCATCTTCACTACAAATAGGAAAAAGAGGCTACAATTTGCACGAGCTGACCATAATTGGACAGTTGAAGACTGGAAAAATGTTGCCTGGTGTGATGAGTCTCGATTTCTGTTGAGATATTCAGATGGTAGAGTCAGAATTTGGCGTAAACAGAATGAGAACATGGATCCATCATGCCTTGTTACCACTGTGCTGGCTGGTGGTGGTGTAATGGTGTGGGGGATGTTTCTTGGCACACTTTAGGCCCCTTAGTGCCAATTGGGCATCGTTTCAATGCCATGGCCTACCTGAGCATTGTTTCTGACCATGTCCATCCCTTTATGGCCACCATGTACCCATCCTCTGATGGCTATTTCCAGCAGGATAATGCACCATGTCACAAAGCTCGAATCATTTCAAATTGGTTTCCTGAACATGACAATAAGTTCACTGTACTAAAATGGCCCCCACAGTCACCAGATCTCAACCCAATAGAGCATCTTTTGGAAGTGGTGGAACGAAAGCTTCATGCCCGGATGTGCATCCCAAAAATCTCCATGAACTGCAAGATGCTATCCTATCAATATGGGCCAAAATTTCTAAAGAATGCTTTCAGTACCTTGTTGAATCAATGCCACATAGGATTAAAGCAGTTCTGAAGGCGAAAGGCGGTCAAACACAGTATTAGTATGGTGTTCCTAAAAATCTTTTAGGTGAGTGTATAGAAAGATAATTATTCTGCATTAAGTCTGAACTATTTGCAAGTATTTTTTTTACTTATGACTTTTCTAATTCTATATTTATTTTTTTCATTTTCTTCAGGAAGAACCAGCCATACCATATTGAAATGTACAGATTTTGTGAACATCTGACTGGAAACGCATTTTCAGTGAGAAGAGAGTATTCAGTACTGTGAAACTGAAGGGATTTGAAATTTGCCAAGCAGTTGGGGAGGAGACGCTCTTTCAATGTTTGAAAAACAATGTCAAGTTTCTCTTCAGTTTCTTAAAAGAAAACTATGATTCCTTGCTTTCTTAACACTTAAAGCAAAATGGTTTTAATATTGAAGAGATTCCAGAACTTGTAGGGCATTATAATTTAGTTAGACTTTTTTGCTGAGGCCTGTACAGTAATAGACTCTGATCAGCCTCAGAAAAGTAGTGCTTATTTAAACTTTTACATTTTTTGATTGCACACCGCATTCCAACTAAATCCAAATATTGAAATGTATATCTTTTGTTTCGAGAAATTGTAGCTCTCTGTAACACTCAGAACCTGGAGTAGCAGTAAAAACACTGTTAAATAAACACTCAGCCACCCAGTAACCAAATAGACAGGGAAAACAGAATTAGAATATATCCCACACGAACGACCAGCAATGGTAGGGTTTCTCTCTTCTCTTTCTGGCACAGGGATTTGTAAGTAGAATTGTCGAGGGGCAGGCAGGGTTCGATACACTAGAAGGCTTAGTTCTCACTCCAATTCCAAAATCCGAAAGGCAACAATTTCAGGCTAGGTCATATAGAAAGCAGCAGAAGCTTTAGTACATAAAACACAATCCGAAACCGTAAACCTTGAAATTGCAAGGGTCATACACAAACAGTCATAGTCTTGAGTTAATAGTGCTTAGTAAGGTAATTAGAAAAACAATACCTTGCAACAGGGCAAGAACTCCTTCTTGGTTAAATATGCCATAGATAACATTGAACAGGTGTTAACACTCAGGTGATTGCGCATGTGGGGAGAGCTGCGTTCCTGTGATCGGAGACATTGTGTATTACCAGTTTCTTGTAGCGAGGTGATGGATCCCTCCTGTGTGACCTGATAATATCGTTATGGCACCTACAGCAAAAAGAGAAAGTCTTCCAATTCTTGACATGCAGGTAAAACAGGTCTTGCAAGAGTTAAAATATGAATTTGATGTCATCACACCTAGGTGTCTTTATCTAATACATTATGCAAGACTTATTTCATCTTACAGGCCGCTGCGTCCTCTTTGGCGCATGCGGTTTGAAAGCAAGCATCAGTTCTTTAAGAATGTCTCTAGCACCTGTGAAAACTTCACTAACATCGTTTCTTCTAAAAAACGACACCAACTCAAATATTGTTGGGAGTTTTCATCAGAAAGCATGTTGGGTGATTATAAAAAGGTTACTGAAACAAGTGTGAGCACTCCATTAACATCTTTACCCAAAGAGCTTTAAAATACACTGAAAAGCCATAAGAAATGTCAAGCAATAGAATTTGCAGGTAAAAAACAGTGTGAAAGAGGTTTTATAATATAATATAATTATAAATATAAATATTTATATTTATATTGTATTTATTTATATAAATATAAGGTTTATAATATAATATAATAATGTAAAGTACACAACGAAAGATGTGTTTGTTGTTGACGTTGTGCATACATAAAAAGTTTCTTTAGTCTTTCAGGTTAAGTATGTTTTCAACGTAGATACATTGTGGATATTGTGTGGAAAACTGTTGCTTCCACAATTGTTTGATTGTCATCTTCATGCATTCCTTGTTTTATATGACAAGGATTGGTTTTGTATGATGCCAGGAGAAGAACTGGACTACCAGGCACTTGACATTTATATGGTTGATGACATTTTGTATGTTGGAACAAGATATGCATAGTCACCTACAAAACATTAAATCATTACAAGGTTTTAAATGATTTAGCATAATTTCATATCTACTTTAAAAAAATTAAATATTATGTACATGTAATGAAGTGAAAAGAAATTATTGAAAGGTGTAAATGTAATTGTGAGCAGACTGTTTTATTATGATTTTTTTGGAAAATGTATTTTAGATAAAAATGTATGTAACTTTTATGAAATGCAAAAGGAGATTTTTTTTTTAAGTATTCTGTTAAAAGTAATTTTGAAAAAAATGGTTCTCTAAATCGACCATGTATTTTGCAGTAATATTCATTTGAAATATAATGTGCAAAAGTCTTAGGCCCTAGGAAAATAGTTTGAAATGTTTTAGCTGAAAGTTTTAGAAGACCAAAAACATTTTCTGCATCTGATGAACAATACTTAAAGACCACTTCTTTAAGGATATAACAGACAATAATTTAATGCATACTCAACATCTGTCAGAGTCATTTGGCACCAAAGTGCATGCGTCAACCCTGAGAAAAAATTGCCACTTGGACAGGGAAAATTATAAAAAACAGGTAATGTCAAAATTAGAGGTAATGGTAATCCTACATGATTAGAATAATTTATGACAGGAATTATAATTTACAACAGGAAAATATTACAAAAGAGCAAATTGGTTTATTTTTGCATTGTAAAGGAAACCACACAACACTTGGACTAAAAAGCTGTTTTTAATTTTTATTGTATTAATTATGCTGCTTTCAGTTAGAACACAGATTAGAAATGTATTTGTTTTACATAGCTGTTCCTGCGCTCCCTAGTGGGTATTGTTGGTATTGAATGCTACAATGTGAGTAGCGGCAGTTAAAAAGAGATTGCCGTTCAGTGCGTTGTTAAGCAACCAATCACAATCCTATGGTGCATTATTTTCTTCACAATTTAGCCTTAGAAAATATTTTTATAAGTACAATTAGACAATTTTATAAAACTACAACTACAGCATTTAGTGAAGATAATATTTTAGCAGTGTGATGAACTAAATTACTTTGTATGTGTTAAACATCTGTTAAATTGTAATGTTCAATGTATGTTTAATAACATTGCTACTGTAGCTAGTTATCTTTGAAACGTACCTTACATTACTTTAGGTAGTCATGTTGTTTTAAACAAAGGAGTTATTGTTTGTTTTCAAGCTTCTAATAGGCTTCTTAAATGTATATTAATTGTCTTTTTTTCTGTATTTTACAAAATACATTATTTTCCCAGTAAGGAAACGAGATGTGAAACTACTCAAGAAAAGTCACGTCTTGGGAGTTTTTATTGATATAGTTATAATAGCTATCTGTCTAGCTCAGCACAGAGATGTAAGGCAAGGGCAGAATATTAATGTAATATTAATGCAAAGGTGCTTTTTCCCCAAGATAACAGTAAAACCTTAGAATTCCTTTAATATATTTTTTAAGTGGCCTAATACTTTTGCTTAGTAATGCATTTTATTATTCAATGACAATCACATAGACAAGTGGTATGTTCCTACATTGAGTTTTTAATTACTTCAAATGTTTATGGAGTATTTAATTGAACTAAATGGCCTAGACTATTCTCGTGCTTACAACGCTACTACATTTCCATAGTGGTTTTCTAAATATCAAGTTGAAATTTCAATTGTGAGAAGTCAGGTGGCGTGACAGGTGATGCCGTTCCCGAAAGAACTCATGGCACATGGGGCAGGTGAGTTTTTCCTCTCGCCTCCTTTTCACATGGGGCTCAGCCGCAAAATCCTTTTTGTGGTGCGTGCGCATGTGGATTACTAAGTCAGACGTCATGCGGAATGAGAGGTTACACTTCGCGCACCAGTTCTGCATTGACACCCCAAATGAGGTAAACGTTGGGGGAAGAATTCTTAGAGACGACATAGTTTGCAGTTGGGCTCCAATGCTTCTGGACCAGTGCTCTGGTGTGTAAGGGAATGCGTTAGCAGTTGAGGCAAGGGTCTGTGCGCCAATTAAATCACCATTCAACATATTCAATGCTAATAAATTGTTATATCCCAGCACAGTTTTAGAGGTACAAATGTCACGGTGGTTCTCTGTGAGGCTCGATTGGGCAGCTAAAGTGTTAGATGGATGTATATTAAAACTGTTAGAAGTTAATCTACTGGGTTTACAAAACGCGCTTTTTTGATCCTCTCGTCCACTACACAGAACAAATGAATACTCCCTGCTGGTGCTGTTTGAGTTTGAATCAGAGCTCATCTCCCATCCTGTATCTGAATCAGTGTCCTTTGGCTTACCTTTATCATTTGTAAAACTATATTTTCCCACTCCAAACTCTGTAAACACCCTACTTTTAGATTCCAAGTGGCCCTTTTTGAGATAACATTTCTCCGTTTTCAGTTTTAAAACAGGGACAGTGAAATCTGGTGAAATTATGTGGGAGTCTCTGGTTATCTGGGTGATGTTGTTCACACTAGAAATGTTGGTTTTCTCCAGTAACACCAGTTTCTGCCATCTGGGATCTGTCTCATCAAATTTGCGTTTTTGTGGGGAAATCTTGGCGTCCTCGCTGGTGCTGGTTCTTTTGTGTTCCAGATCCCTCGCGATGTTGTGGAAATCTGTGATACTGTGTTGGTGCTTTATCTCCACTTGTCCGTGTTCATACGCCTCTCTATTCACTGCGTCATTCTTCACCGTAGCGCACAGGAAGCGGCAGTGTGCCAAGTAGGGATGTTCATTCTTAAAGACCTGGTTACATTTTGCGCATAGGAATTCTGAAAAGAGATGTAAAATTTGTTATTTCACATGGACATTACGAAACCAAGTTAAGTCAGACATAAATTATATAACATTTATAGCCCATAATCTATATATAATAGTCAATTTGTCTACAATTTGTCCTTATTTGGTCATTTGCATTACGATTTCACACACAGACTGTAACAAAACTTCTGACCAATCGATTAACAAAACAACAACAAACATAGCAAGTGCAGGTTCATTCAGTATGTAACAATGACAATGAACAAGATGAGAAAGACAACAAGCTGTATGTTTCTATGTCACTTTAATAAGTTCCGTGATTTCTTTCTCACCGTCATTATGTTTTTTGGTTGAGATGACACTAAATCCCAATAGAGATGACAACCCCTGGTCATACCACACCAATAATTCCTCTCCCTGACGTATGTCCCTCATTGTCCGAAAATACAGCTGGTCACCCTTCAGGAATGCTTCTGTGTTCTGTTCCTCTCGGCCACGCGCTGACTGCACCAGCTGCAGCCAGGATAGTACTAGAGAAGAATTGCGTATTGCCTCTGGGTCCAACTGTTGCAGAAATCATTATCTGTATTAACAATTCATATAGACATAATTGCCAATAGGCTATTCTACTCTCGTCTCATCAAATCATGGAATTCAATGAAATTTGTAGCCTGAAGTTGCGCCAATGGAATTTCCAAAGGAATTATAAAAATATGTACTAACAAAAATATCTAAACAAAGCAAGCAATTTTGTTTATGATCCTTTTAACAATTATAACCTTTGAGTTCATGTGTTGCATCATATATCTATATGTGGTATCAACATGTCTTAATAGATATCAAATGAACTTACCCTGAACACATATGATTTGCTTTGCTTTTCACAGGATTTAAGCGCTATGAAGGCAATGGTGTCATAGAAAGTGTTCTGAAGGATGCACGGGCCAAACTGTGCCCCGGCGGGGATGTCACGTGTGACATGCACGCTAGTATAGAGGTCTGTTGTGTGGTGGTGGAGTAATTTACCATCACCGGACCAGACAGAACGAGGTAAAAGACTGTGCTCCATGGTTGGTCTGTGGAAGAGACAATATACGATAACACCGCATTATCCTTTTGAAATTAGTTGTTTCGTTTCCCTATGTTTTAATGTGAATGTAATTCTAGTATGATTAATCAATCAATTTTGAATATGATTAAAATGTCATAATGTATTGTGTTCCTATATTATGCCTATAATTAGGTCGTATTTTACAGGCCTACATGCCTATTTTTTGATTCCCTAACGATACAATCTGAAGGCTTAATCTATTAGGAAATGGCTTCATATAAATATTTTTAAATATGAATACGTATTAATTATGCATTTTATCAAAATGTTGTTTTCATACCAAATAGTGCAATGTACAGAGAAAATTAGTCTCAAATGAAAATATTTGTTGTTAGGTCATGGTTTTAATTATGCCAATCTTTCAATACAATTTGATAACATAGGCCTATTCTACATCCTTTTACTTGACAGTGTTGTCGATTATTTTGTCAATATGATTTTTGTAACAGTTCAATACATGTTCATTAAATTTTTTGGGGGGCGAATGACAATTTTTTTACTGGATAGCTAGATTTTCTCTGCCCTGTATGTTGAAATGGCATAGTAGCTTAATATAGGTTTGACTTCTTGCATCCTTTGTCTCAGTCTTTTTCAGTTGGTTTGTTCTATTGTCTTCCCATCTGCGCTGCAACAGCCTCAACTGTCTAGACACGTCCTTACTTTGAGACAAATTGGTCTGATAAAATGTCTACATAGCCTTACTGAGATTTATTATAAACAATGTCTGTGCTGGTTTTTTCACTTGTTTGGCGATAGGTTTTAAAATAATTCCTTAAAAGATTATGTCTAACATTTAATTTGGGTTCAAGAACAATTTCCAACAAATCAAGAAATTAGGAAGCTGACATTTTAAAATAAAGTTTTCTGTCACGAACAAACAATATGACCTAACACTTTTTTGAAAATCATATAGTCTAATTGCCTTATTCAGGTAAAAAAAGCCATTAAAATATAACCATCAAAACTGTGTTGCACGCGCATTGCACACTCACCGGCTGATCATGGAGGTATTGTGGTTTGGTATGTCCGCTAACAGTGTGGTTATCAGCAGGAGCACTCTGAATGGAATAATGATTCTTCTTCCTTCCCCCGTTTGCTGTTGTTGTTTGACAGTGAGAGCGATCACGACAGTGCATGCCTCGTTACTGGCTGTATTCTCTGCTCACACAGTCACTTATCTCCATCAGCGGCAGGTGCAGTGAGGCATGCTGACACACACACAAACACAAACACACAAGCACACATATATTTATACAGTGCCTTGCGAAAGTATTCGGCCCCCTTGAACATTTCGAACTTTCTCCACATTTCAGGCTTCAAACAAAAAGATATAAAACTGTAATTTTTTGTGAAGAAGCAACAACAAGTGGGACACAATCAAACGTAATTTATTGGATATTTAAAAAAAATTTAACAAATTAAAACTGACAAATTGGGCGAGCAAAATTATTCAGCCCCTTTACTTTCAGTGCAGCAAACTCTCTCCAGAAGTTCAGTGAGGATCTCTGAATGATCCAATGTTGACCTAAATGACTAATGATGATAAATAGAATCCACCTGTGTGTAATCAAGTCTCCGTGTAAATGTACCTGCTCTGTGATAGTCTCAGAGGTCCGTTGAAAGCACAGAGAGCATCATGAAGAACAAGGAACACACTAGGCTTGTGGAGAAGTTTAAAGCTGGATTTGGATACGGAAAGATTTCCCAAGCTTTAAACATCCCAAGGAGCACTGTGCAAGCGATAATATTGAAATGGAACCAGTATCAGACCACTGCAAATCTACCAAGACCCGGCCGTCCCTCTAAACTTTCAGCTCATACAAGGAGAAGACTGATCAGAGATGCAGCCAAGAGGCCCATGATCACTCGGGATGAACTGCAGAGATCTACAGCTGAGGTGGGCGAGTCTGTCCATAGGACAACAATCAGTCGTATACTGCACAAATCTGGCCTTTATGGAAGAGTGGCAAGAAGACAGCAATTTCTGAAAGATATCCCTAAAAAGTGTTGTTTAAAGTTTGCCACAATCGACTTGGGAGACACACCAAACATGTGGAAGAAGGTGCTCTGGTCAGATGAAACCAAAATTGAACTTTTTGGCAACAATGCAAAACGTTATGTTTGGCGTAAAAGCAACACAGCTCATCACCCTGAACACACCATCCCCACTGTCAAACATGGTGGTGGCAGCATCATGGTTTGAGCCTGCTTCTCTTCAGCAGGGACAGGGAAGATGGCTAAAATTGATGTGAAGATGGATGGAGACAACTACAGGACCATTCTGGAAGAACCTGATGGAGTCCACAAAAGATCTGAGACTGGGACGGAGATTTGTCTTCCAACAAGACAATGATCCAAAACACAAAGCAAAATCTACAATGGAATGGTTCACAAATAAACATATCCAGGTGTTAGAATGGCCAAGTCAAAGTCCAGACCTGAATCCAATCGAGAATCTGTGGAAAGAACTGAAAACTGCTGTTCACAAACGCTCTCCATCCAACCTCACTGAGCTCGAGCTGTTTTGCAAGGAAAAATGGGCAAAAATTTCAGTCTCTCGATGTGCAAAACTGATAGAGACATACCCCAAGCGACTTACAGCTATAATCGCAGCAAAAGGTGGCGCTACAAAGTATTAACTTTGAATAATTTTGCACGCCCAATTTTTCATTTTTTTTGGTTAAAAAGTTTGAAATATCCAATAAATTTCGTTCCACTTCGTGATTGTGTCCCACTTGTTGTTGATTCTTCACAAAAAATTACAGTTTCATATCTTTGTTTGAAGCCTGAAATGTGGCAAAAGGTCGAAAAGTTCAAGGGGGCCGAATACTTTCGCAAGGCACTGTATATACACACATAGAACACACAGGTTGCTTTGATTTCCCTCAGCCCTCCAGTTGAGCTGTGATTGGTTCTTTTTTGGTTTTACAGTCCAGTTAATTAGCAACATAGGAAACATAACTCGACTCGAGGATTCACAAATCTTTGTCATTGATGTTTAGTCCATCTGAATTTGAGTAGCATAGAACATACATCCTTTTCTACCCAAATCTTCTCATGGGCAAATCAATTGGAGAAAAAAACATAGAGTATAATGTATGTGTTTATGTTGACAAATTAAACCAATGATATAAACACATAGGTTAACCGCAATAATTGTCTGAACTTTATTTAAAGAAATAAATTCACCAAATTTTTAATAAACTTGTGCTCAATGTGTAAAAATAATGTTAATGTTTGAATTATTTCTCATGAATGAAAAGTTCCTACATATTCTCAAAAACATTGTGAAAATGGTAGGATATAGGCTATATTTTACATGGTAGAAATGACACATTCATAAATGTGACCCGCCATGGAAATCTAGGCTTATGGTCAGAAGGAACATTTGGAAAGATATGATGCTTCAAATGTTGACACACTTGGAATTGCAAAACTGAGAAATCAGCAGTCAAAGTTTTGCCAAAGATCTCACCCACACAGAGGTCCCCTTTTATCCCACCCATTCAAGATCGTTCATTCCCTCCTAAGCATTAGCCCCAACCATCTTTTTCAGGGAAGACAGGACCTGTTAAGCAACTGTCCAACTATCTGTCAAACAGAGGCAGTAAGGTGATTGAGTCAATCCGACTCTCAAGCAAAAAGACAATAAATATAGTGTCTTATTTTGAAAACCCTTAGAAATAATATTTAACTATTATTTCAATAGTAATAAGTGTACTTCTATGTTAGATTTTACCCACTTATTTCATACTTTAGTATATTTGTAATACATTTAAAATAGCATTTTAGAAACTGTTCGGTATTTATGGAAGGGACCACCGGAGGAAAATAGGGGAGTGTCATGTCTTTTTATTCATGTTGAGGGTAGAGTCACTTAACATTTTTTAGTTTGGTGGAAGGGTCACCCAACTTTTGTATTCATGAAAACAGTAAAATTTCAAAGTGGCTTGTTTAGTACATATTTTTCCATGTAGGTCTCAGTCACGACCCCCCATCGCTAATAGATAGGTTTGACCCAACAAAAATTGCAACATCCCTTACCCAAATTGACACTCGTCTGAGAAGAAATTCAGTATTGGATAATGTTCAGCTTCGGTAGCTTTAGCTATACAATGACTGAGGAAGCCTAGTGATGAGTCCATAGCAACCAGTTCATGTGTTGAATCTGTTATTACCAGGCACATGCACAGATAGACCTTTTTCCCCTCAGACTCAAAAGTGCCAGTCAGAGGCAGGTACAGTAGTGCAGAAGGACAGAGTAAAAGCACTGTAACAGTCAACATGTACCCAGGGTAGAGAGGCAAGGTAAATGAGTAGGAAAGACTGGTCAATACTTATGAAAAGTATGAAACCACTCCTGTGGCACATTATCCAGTTTCTGTAGTTATTTTAAACATTGGTTTATTAACCTGCATGATATAATAATCTGCCATTTTAGTAATGCATGATATAGGCTATGTGACTTTTTTACTCTTTATACTAAACTAACATATAGACACCAAATGCAACAATTACCATGACTTCCAACATGTCAATTTCCCCACTCATCAAAAAGGTCATACACTTGATTTGGTGTGTACAGTTGGTGCTGATATTCATCAGCTTGAAGGCAAAGATTTATGTATTAGTGTAACGATGACTCCCAGAATAGGTTAATAAAGAGAATGAGGTTTATTTTGTACAAGAAATGTAGGGTGATGATAAGGGCTATGTATTGTTACCAAAATCCAGGCAGTCAGACAGGCAGAGTTCCATAACAGGTGTACAGAGTTCGGGTGATTGAGTCCGAGTTATAGGAATTGTAGTTCTGAGCAGTCTAGGATAGGGAAGCAGTAGTCCTCAGGGAAGGGGAACTGGGAAATGTTATAGAACCCCCCCCAAGGCGCAGCTCCTGAGGCGCCAAACAGCGAACATGCCACAGGACACCAGGTGGCAGAAGACCCAGGCAGGAGACCATAGCGGCGGAAACCAGGCCGGCGGAGGCAATCCAGGGCGAAGCAGACGAGCAGACCAGGCAGGTGGAGGGAGTCTCGGCGGGCCGGAGGGCGGAGGCAGCAGCAGCAGACCGGAGGGACGAAGAAGCAACGGTGGTCCGGAGGACGGAGGCAGCAGCGACGGGCCATATGGTCCGGCCGAGCAAGGCAGAAGCGAAGGACGAGGCGGAGGCCAGGCAGGCGGCACCAGAGACAGAGTCCAGGCCGACAAAGGCGGAGTCAACGGAGACCTCTGGTGGCCGAGGCGGAGCGGTGGAGACCTCTTGTGGCCGAGGCGGGGCGGTGGAGACCTCTTGTGGCCGAGGCGGAGCGGTGGAGACTTCTGGTGGCCGAGGCGGAGCGGTGGAGACCTCTGGTGGCCGAGGCAGAGGGGTGGAGACCTCTGGTTGTCCAGACTGGGTAGTGACCTCTGGTGGTCCAGACTGGGTAGTGACCTCTGGTGGTCCAGACTGGGTAGTGACCTCTGGTGGTCCAGACTGGGTAGTGACCGCTGGTGGTCCAGACTGGGTAGTGACCTCTGGTGGTCCAGACCGGGTAGTGACCTCTGGTGGCTGGGAGGCTTGAGCGGGAGCGGCCTCTTGTGGCCAGGAGGCTTGAGCGGGAGCGGCCTCTTGTGGCCGGGAGGCTATAGCGGGAGCGGCCTCTTGTGGCCGGGAGGATTGAGCGGGAGCGGCCTCTTGTGGCCGGGAGGCTTGAGCGGGAGCGGCCTCTTGTGGCCGGAAGGCTTGAGCGGGAGCGGCCTCTTGTGGCCGGAAGGCTTGAGCGACCTCTGGTGGCCGGGGGACTTGAGCGACCTCTGGTGGCCGGGGGACTTGAGCGACCTCTGGTGGCCGGGAGACTTGAGCAACCTCTGGTGGCCGGGGGACTTGAGCGACCTCTGGTGGCCGGGGGACTTGAGCGACTTCTGGAGGCCGGGGGACTTGAGCGACCTCTGGTGGCCGGGGGGACTTGAGCGACCTCTGGTTGTTGGGAGTGACCCCATTTAATAGCCTGCTGCCCTGTATAAGGGATATCCCAGTCCTCGTCTTCAGAGGTTGCTGACCCATCTATAAGTGCAGGCATTTTCTCTTCGCCGTCCTCATCCATCCTTTGAAACAGGCTGGCGGCCATCGAGAGAAACGGGCCGCCAGCAATCTTGGAACTGGGGCTGGTAGCCATCTTGGAACTGGGGCTGGTAGCCATCTTGGAACTGAGGCGGTGGCCATCTTGGAATCGGCCATCTTGGAACTAGGGCTGGTAGCCATCTTGGAACTGGGGCAGGTGGTCATCTTGGAACTGGGGCAGGTGGCCAACTTGGGATCAGCCATCTTGGGACACGGGCTGGAGGCCATCTTGGGACACGGGCTGGAGGCCATCTTGGGACACGGGCTGGAAGTCATCTTGGGACACGTGCTGGAGGCCATCTTGGGACTCTGGAAGGAGGCCATCTTGGCCTGGGGAGAGGGAGCTATCTTTGGAGGAGATGTGGGTGTCCTCATGGTCTGGGGAGAAAGTTTGACAGTCTGGAGTACCTGGAAAAGGTGTTCCCCATACAAGGGTTCTTCCTGGTCCAATCGACGGAATTGGACGGACCCCAGTTTTCCCTCCAGTATCCTCCTGTTCCATACATCTTCCTTTGAAGCTAACTCCTCCAAAAAGGATGTCAGCAGTTTTGTCTCTGTTGCCCATCTTATGGGAACAGAAGGTGCTGTGTAATGACTGGTCATTTTTAGGCGAGGTATTCTGTAGTGATGACTCCCAGAATAGGTTAATAAAGAGAATGAGGTTTATTTTGTACAAGAAATGCACGGTGATGATAAGGGCTTTGTATTGTTACCAAAATCCAGGCAGTCAGACAGGCAGAGTTCCATAAACAAATCCAGGCAGTCAGACAGGCAGAGTTCCATAAACAAATCCAGGTAATCAGACAGGCAGTGTTTGGTACACTAATCAGGTTCTCAGACAGGCAGAATATTTGGAAACAAGGCAGAACAGATTAAGTGAAGGTACAGAGGATAATCCAAGACAAAATACGTAATACACAATACAAGGGTCAGGCCAGAAGAACAATCCAAGAATTGTGTGCTCAGTAGGAAGAAAATGATTTACTTACAATACCTCGCAAAGAGGCAATGGTGTGTGTAAGCCTTAAATATAGACTGGGTGAGAGCAGGTGTACAGAGTTTGGGTGATTGAGTCCGAGTTATGGGAATTGTAGTTCTGAGCAGTCTAGGATAGGGAAGCTGTAGTCCTCAGGGAAGGGGAACTGGGAAATGTTACAATTAGTGACCGTAAGCTCCTGAGTTTTAATTTATCTGTTCATCTACAAAAACTACAAAAGAGGGTTATTAGTTTTAGAAATCTTAAAAATATTGATCTTAATCAGTTTTCATATATGATCAACAATATTCCTACTGATAATACTGTTGATCAATATAATTTAATTTTATCATCATCTCTTGATGCGCTGGCCCCCAGGAAGGAACGTATTGTTTCATTTACAAAATCATCACCCTCGTTTACTACTGAGCTTAGAGCTCTTAAAGCTAAGAACAAGCAGTTGGAACGACAATATAAAAAATCTGGTCTTACTGTCCATAAACCTATGTACGACGAGCATATGGTTCAGTAGAGTGATGCCCTCAAAATAGCAAGAACTGAATACTACTCTCAACTTATAAATGATGGTACTACAAATCCAAATAAGATGTTTAAGGTAATTATCAAACTCCTTAAACCCATCAACTCACTCATTTGTTCCGCTGTGCAACAATGCAATACGTTTTTAACATTCTTTGCAGAAAAAATTGAGAAAATTTTGGAGTCTATTACTTCTGTCTCTCTCCATCCACCTCCTGAGATTCGGCTGTTAAATAGCACATTAAATCGGTTTTCCAGTTTTAACACAGTCACCATGAATTACATTTCTCAATTAATTATGACGATGAATTCCACCACTTGTACTTTGGACCCTATTCCAACCTCTGCTCTCAAAGAATGTCTGTCATCTATCAGTCCTTTCATTCTGAACATTGTCAATGCCTCCCTTGTTACTGGACTTGTTCCCCAAGCTCTTAAAAAGCCTGGGTGCGATGTGTCTGATCTGTCTAACTACAGGCCTATATCTAATCTTCCTTTTTTGGCGAAGGTCCTGGAACGGGTTGTCGTGTCACATCTTCACTCTCACTTGACCTTGAATGAGCTTTTCGAACTTTTCGAATCTGGCTTTCGATCAGGACATAGTACCGAGGCTGCCCTGGTTAGAGTTATGAATGATCTCCTCGTCTCTGCTGACTCTGGTGCCCTTACTATCTTGGTGCTACTGGATCTGATGGCAGCTTTTGACACTGTGTCATTCTATTTTGATTGAGATACTCGAGACTTGGGTTGGTATTTCCGGTACAGTGTTGGAGTGGTTTAAATCTTACCCCAATGATCGTACCCAGTTTGTTGTTTTAGAAAACAATAAATCTAACGTTGGAGAGTTTGTCATGGTGTCCCTCAGGGGTCTGTCCTTGGCCCAATTCTTTTTAATATTTACATGCTTCCTTTAGGGCAGATTATTAGAAAGCATGGTTTGGGGTTCCACTTCTATGTGGATGATACCCAAATTTATATTAGCACGAAAACTAATATTACAGGTATCTCGGCAACACTTTCTGACTGTCTGCAGGAAATTAAATTATAGATGCACCACAATTTTCTTAAATTAAGTGGTACAAAGTCAGAGGTTCAATTTGTTGGTACCCCTGCAGTGGCCAGTAGTCAAAATTTTGGTTTACACATTGAAAATAATGTTGTATTCCCATCATCTCAAGTTTGCAATCTTGGTGTAATTTTTGACTCTCATTTGACACTCGAAGCACATATCAAGAGCATTTCAAAATCTGCATTCTTTCATCTCAGGAATATTGCCAGGATTAGCCCTTTTCTTTCATTACGTGATGCAGAAAGACTTGTCCATGCACTCGTTACCTCTAGGGTGGATTATTGCAATGTCCTGTATCTTGGCCTACCAGCTAAATCTATAAAGCGCCTGCAATACATACAAAATTCCATTGCACGTGTTCTTACACATACTCCTTTTCATCAGCATATCACTGGGGTGCTTAGGAACCTGCATTGGCTTCCTGTCCATGCCCGTATTGATTTTAAAACACTTATTTTAACTTTTAAAGCTGTCCATGGAACTACACCATCATATATATGTGATTTAATAACGCTATGCTTTTAGTAAGATATTAGCATGTTTAGCATGATGCTAGCATGATTTTAGGAAGATAGTAATATAATAAACATGATGCTAACATGTTTTTAGACAGATATTAACATGATAAACATGATGCTAGCATGTTTTTTATAATATATTAGCATGATTAGCATGATGCTAACATAATAAACCTGTTGCTAATATCATGCTAGCATGATAAACATGTTGCTTACATGATGCTTCCATGTTTTTAGTAAGAAATTAGCATGATTAGCATGATGTCAACATAATAAACCTGTTGCTAACATGATGCTAGCATGTTTTTAGGAAGATATTAGCATGATTAATATAATACTAGCATGTTTTAGTAAGATATTAGCATGATTAACATGATGCTAGCATGTTTTTAGTAAGATATTATTAGGATAACCATGATGCTAGCATGATGCTAGCATGAAAAACATGTTTCTAGCATGTTTTTACTGAGATATTAGTATAATTACCATGATGCTACCATGTTTTTAGTAAGATATTAGCATGATTAACATGATGCTAGCATGTTTTTAGTAAGATATTAGTAGGATAATCATGATGCTAGCATGATGCTAGCATGATAAACATGTTGCTAGCATGTTTTTAGTAATATATTAGTATGATTACCATGATGCTAGTATAATAAACCTGTTGCTAACATGATAGGAACATTAAAATACATGATGTTTACATGATGCTAGTAAGATATTAGCACGATTAGCATGATGCTAACATGTTTTTAGTAAGATATTAGCATGATTACCATGATGCTGACATGTTTTTAGTAAGATATTAGCATGATTAGCATGATGCTAGCATAATAAACCTGTTGCTACCATGATGGTAGCATGAAGATACATGATGTTTATATGATGCTAGTATGTTTTTAGTAAGATATTAGCATGATTAGCATGATGCTAACATGCCACTATTGCCATGATTGACATGATGCTAGCATGATTAATAGTGTTTGGTGTAACTGTTTCGAGTGTTTGGAGTGGGCGGAGTAACTGGGCAGGGTGGGTGGAGAAACTGGTTGGAGGGGGCAGATTATATTGGTAAAGGGTT
>JACXGM010018998.1:5239-18765 GCA_016801145.1 Umbra pygmaea | reverse complement strand
TTCTATACCATACTAACTCAGTGTTATGTAATGATCTGTATTACAGTCTGATCAGTCCTCACTTCTATACCATACTAAATCAGTGTTATGTAATGATCTGTATTACAGTCTGATCAGTCTGATCACTTCTATACCGTACTAACTCAGTGTTATGTAATGATCTGTATTACAGTCTGATCAGTCTGATCACTTCTATACCATACTAACTCAGTGTTATGTAATGATCTGTATTACAGTCTGATCAGTCCTCACTTCTATACCATACTAAATCAGTGTTATGTAATGATCTGTATTACAGTCTGATCAGTCTGATCACTTCTATACCGTACTAAGTCAGTGTTATGTAATGATCTGTATTACAGTCTGATCAGTCTGATCACTTCTATACCGTACTAACTCAGTTTAATGTAATGATCTGTATTACAGTCTGATTAGTCTGATCACTTCTATACCGTACTAACTCAGTGTTATGTAATGATCTGTATTACAGTCTGATCAGTCTGATCACTTCTATACCGCACTAAATTGTCAAACTATCATTCCTGTTGATCAGTGACAAGCGAACACAAGTGTAATCTGAAAATATGGACTTTTACAACTCTAGGTAGATGTATGCCTGTCAAAGGACGCTGTAGTGGAATCAAATATGGTCTGGATGTACAATAGAGTTTTGGAATTAAATTTAGAAGTACAGTAGTTTGAGTTTATGCTCCGTTCCATGCATCATGTTAAAACAAGGCGTTATTGCATTTTACAGGATTTCTACTCATTTTATACTCTGTCATTAACTGCCTATGTTCCTTTCAATTATTGCTTTATAAATCATACATTTGTCACTTTACTAAAACATTATTTCACACCTGGATTGAGTAGATTATGTCCTACATATTTTTTGTGTTTTGTGTTTAAATAACCATGTCTCTTTTCAAGATACACTTCAAAGGTGATATTTTATTCAAAGAAACTATACAATTAGTGTCATTGTGTTATTAAAAACAAGGAACATTAAAGAGGATGAAGAGATACAGCATGCAGCAGCATTTTTAAACATACATGATTTTTTTTAAACACACATTAAGTTTGATATCATATAATACATAATATAATACGTAGGCCATAATCTCAAATAATATGTTGTACTTTCAGCATCTTCGCACAGAGACACAAAATGAAAAGAATTAAATACAGGGGAAAAAAATTGTCAAAGTAAAAATAGATAATGTTAGTGCTGTGCTGAAAAGATTTCTAAATAGTGACGTACAAATTACCAAATTATAGCTTTTGTATTACAGGCAGATGAACCCCCCTCTGGTGCCACTACAGAGGGCACAGAAGGCTAAGTAAAGACTGCACAGCATAATCAACAGTGTTAAATCAACTCTGAGAGTGTTAAAATAGCACTCTCAGTGTTCTACATAAACACTGAGAGTGTTAATTTAACACGCAGAGTAGATTTAACACTGGTGATTTAGCTGTGTGCAGAACCTGCAACAGGACAATGTTGAACAGTACTGGCTTGAAATATTATTCCCAAAATGCAAAAATTCTTCAGGTAGCCGGACGTACCTAGACTGGTTTTGACATTGTGGACTACTCTGTTGATCGATGGAGGCTCGCCGTAGCATCGACAGAAATATTTACCATGATATTAAATAATGTTTTCTGGAGAATTTCGCTAAAAGGCTGCTCTGTTAATGGGGGGGGGTCCTTCAGAGCGGGATGTGAATGTCAGCCCCCCCATCCATCACAATGAGCCAGATGAATGGAGCTGATTTTGGAGGGTGGATCTGGGTCTGAGATGGTATGATAAAGTAGTGCGGCACAGATGAAAACAGCTAGGGCCAAATGAGTAATCAGGGGGAGAATTACCATGTTCCCTTCACGTTCCCACCGTATCCTACCCCAACACAAGTCCCATTGCGTTGGAGAGCATTCGCAGACAGCACACTCCGGACGGGGGAGAAACGCGAGCCTGTTTGGGGAGTTTGCGGTGGTAATTTGTTCTGTCTGGCTGCGGCGTATTAAGCTGATGAAGCAGTAGAGGCCTGGCTCTGTCTGCTAGTCCATACATCCTATGGCTCCTGGGTTGCACTAACATATTAGCCACGTTTCCCTCTCCTCCCGCCATGCGATCCAGAGGGGAGCTCAATGGCACCTCAGCGGCAGGATGTAGAGATAACACTGGACCTCTGTTTATTTCACTTTAAATTACTGCCTTGTTCTTATAAGCCTGAGTGGGCCAGGGAACATACACCCAGTCTGACCAACAATACAGCCACTAGCAGCCTGGTGACAGTCACTGTTCATCTGTGTCAATGTGAGTCACTCTCTTTAGCCTCTGTATCTAGTGTATAGCTGTACACATATAACTACAGGTACAGTACAATGTAGATTTAACACCAACTACAGTGTGTCTAGCTGTACACATATAACTACAGGTACAGTACAATGTAGATTTAACACCAACTACAGTGTGTCTAGCTGTACACATATAACTACAGGTACAGTACAATGTAGATTTAACACCAACTACAGTGTGTCTAGGTGTACATATATAACTACAGGTACAGTACAATGTAGATTTAACACCAACTACAGTGTGTATAGCTGTACACATATAACTACAGGTACAGTACAATGTAGATTTAACACCAACTACAGTGTGTCTAGCTGTACACATATAACTACAGGTACAGTACAATGTAGATTTAACACCAACTACAGTGTGTCTAGACATACTGTGGAAAGCCACATACATTATATGAGAGACCTATAAAAAGACATGTACATTATCTACCTGTTTTCATGGCAATACGTGGGTAACCGTACATAATGGAAATATTGCCGCATTACAGACTTATGGATATGGCCATTCAAATGTGTAGATATTGAATTGGCAGTCTACCAGAACATTTCCAAGAATAGATCAATCGGTTACAATTTAAAGTGCTTGGGTTTCTTATAGTTCAGGCGTAACATGCTAGGTTATTAAGGTTAAGGTAAGGTGAGGTTAAGGTTACGTTTATGTAAACTGACTTTTATTATGTTTCATAAATGTACAAGGCTTTAAGATTCCATGGGTCTGGATATGTACATGTCTAAAAATAAATTGCATTGAGAACAACCTGACAGTATATCTGCTGTATGGATATATAACTACAGACACGAGTACAGTACAATAAGTATGTATCGATAAATAATTACAGACACATTTTATATACTTCATATATAACTACAGACACATTTATATTGCTGTGTATCTTCACTCACCAGCCACTTCATTAGGTAAACTGTGGTCATAAAGGGATGAAAATGGTTAGCAACAATACTCAGGTAGCTGTGTCATTCAAACAATGTTAAATTGTTACTAAGGGGCCCAAAGTAAGGTGGTGTAACTACACCACCACCAGCCTAAACCGTTGACACATGGCAGGATGGATCTATGCTTTCATGTTGTTAACGCCAAATTCGGACCCTATTATCTGAATGTCGCAGGAGCAATCGGGACTTGTAAAACCAGGCAACCGTATTCCAATTTTGGTGGGCCCTTGCAAATTGTAGCCTCAGTTTCCTGTTCTTAGCTGACAGGAGTTGCACCCGGTGTGGTCTTCTGTTTATGTAGCCCATCTGCTTCAAGGTTCAACGAGTTGTTTGTTCACAGATGCTCTTCTGCAGACCTTGGTTGTAATTAGTGTTTTTTTAGTTATCAAAAAGCCTTTCTATCAGTTCAAAACAGTCTGGCCATTCTCCTCTGACATATGTTGTCAACATGGTGTTTTGGTGGGGGTCCGCATGGCGTAGTGGGCTAAGTCGCTGCAATGCAGGACAGTCTACGCCACGATGGTCAGTGGGTCGAGCCTGACCACGGGTTCGCTGACTTTTCCCGGGACCTCCTGCACGAGGCAGTGCAATTTGGCATAGCGCTGCCCGGGATTTGGGATAGATAAGTCAGATTATCTATCCTGCCACGTCGCTCTCCATTGACACCTTGTGTGCAGACCAGGTGCCTGTAAGTTAAATCACAAAAGTATAGTTTTTTAAATACACAGTGAACCCTCGTTTTTCGCGGGGGTTACGTTCCAAAAAGAACCCGTGAAAGGCGAAATCCGTGAAGTAGTAACCTTTATTTTTTTTACAATTATTATACAATGTACTCCATAATACATTGAAACCAAAGAAAAAACATTTTTACAGGCCCAAGCATTTGTTTAACAAATAAAAGTACTGTATACATTTTTTTTACAAATAAATACTGTACTGTAAAATAATAATTTCATCAATACGAACTGAAGGCTTCAAAATTGCAGAGATCAGCACCGCCCTACCGCAACCCGAGTCATTGGATTAGAACGGGAGAGAAATGATTATGAAAAAAATACAAAGTACAGTAGGACAAATAGTGAATCACGTGTATTTCACTGCTCTTCTGACTGAGCCGCTGCATCCTGCAAATCCGTGAAGCATCGAGACCGTGAAAGGTGAACCGCGATATAACGAGGGTTCACTGTATTTGCGAAAAAATAGAGTGCTGGGCGACATGTGGTTGAATAAACCATGTTCGCGCCCCTTGCCATCCCACAGATCTGACCAAGGAGTTGCGGAGCTGCCAACTGGGAAGGGAGGAAAACTGAAGGGAATATATTAATAAACAAAGTGGGTTTTAGCCCAGAGAACTGCTGCTCACTAGATGTTTTCTATTTTTCTGACCATTCTCTGTAAAGACCATTCTCTGTAGATCAGCATTTTCTGAAAACTCAAAATAGCCCGCCAGGCACCAACAACCATGCCATGTTCAAAGTCACTAAAATCAAATACACAAACACACAAATACAGTATATCTATAGACATGTAACTACAGACAGACAGGTATAGCTAAAGCCATAAACAGATCACCCATAACATTTATGAACACAGACAGGTGAAGTGAACAACACTGATAATCTCATCATCAGTGCACCTGTCAGTGGGTGGGATAGATTAGGCAGCAAGTGAACATTTTGTCTTCAAAGTTGATGTGTAAGAAGAAGATAACATGGGCAAGCATATGTTGCTTCAACACTTGTTGACTAGTAACAAGAGTTTGGATTGGTCTGAGTTTTCTAGACAGGCAGGGCAGAAAAATTACATTAGATCTCATGCATAGCTTATTTGATGGTATTATAAGCCCTTTACATAAAAGTGGCCCATTATAGCTGACTTCACCCTAACTAAAGACAGACAGTTGCAGTAAATCTATGGATAAGGTTTTCGCATACTTGGCTTTTACTTCGCCCAACCACCCAGATATGCGCACAACCACCCAGGTATGCGCACAACCACCCAGGTATGCGCACAACCACCCAGGTATGCGCACAACCACCCAGGTATGCACACAACCACCCAGGCACAAATGTATTTGCTTGTGTAGTTTCGCTCTGTGGAGAACAGTAAGCCCAAAAATAATGAAACGTGCCGTGCAAGGGAGAATAACTTTTTTCAGTAAGACCACGTAATCAAGGTACTAGCTCTCTCAAACAACATACAAGAAACATTCACAGACAACTGGCAGAGGAGACACAGGGAACATATTTACACAGGATAATGACTAACACAAAACAGGTGCGCAGGGAACAATGTCGACTTCTGGAGCGCAGTACATCAGGAAAGGGATTCACTGCAGAGGGAGACGGTCACAAAACAGGTAGAGGTTTTCTACAGTGTATTCATACAACTACAGGGTGACTATTGTACTGTAAATAAATACTGATGTTTCTATGGTAAGAATCCACCTATACTCAATCTGGTGTCAAATGTCCACAGTTCGATACATTTTATTTCCTAAAAATGGATATGTGATATTCCACCACCAGTCAAAAGCAGCCGGTCCAGCTAGCTTTTCAGAGTAACCAACTGTACATTAGCATCAAACTCTGCTTATTTACATACTCTATTTGTTTTGTCTCGCTCTCACTTTGTTTTAAACAAAACTATGAAGCCATTCAATTCATAACATCTGAGACTAATCAAACCATTGTTTACATTCTGTATATTCCATCGTACGCCGGGGCATGTTTCATAGCTCATTTGTTTCAATTTGTGTGAAGTTCACTGCAAAGGGTCAGCTGGGATTTGTGGGTCCTTTTAGCAGGTCATGTACAGTATGTGTGTCTGAGCTTTGAAAAGCCCATGCCTGCATTGTGGCAGTGATGTCCTGGGGAGGGTTCAGAGGTCAGTTGAGGTTAGGTTTAGCTCTTCCACCACAGTGATTGGAGACCAGAGGAGAGGAGAGTGCAGATGCATCACCTCAGTTTGCAGCCGACAGCAAGGTTGAAGCACAGGTCCTCTGCCCATTGTCTCACTTAGTGTCTGTGTGTTACAGGAAGAAGGAATAAAAAAAAATCACATAAATAAGGTTTAGCTTGGAAGCAGATCTCTTGTGATCCTGAGGTCACACCGTAATAATGATGGAAACATCGTCCTGCTGACAAATGGCTTTACAGTGGAAGATGTTCAAAAACCTATCAATGTAAAAATATGTAATATTTCCAAAAAACAAAGTTGACTTATTTTATTTGGAGTCTTTAAAAAATGATTGAATGCTTTACTGTTTGATATTGAACAAAATAGGGTATGGGATGTATAAGAAACAGTTGCAAAATGATTTTGCATTAAGGAATATCATTCTGCAATTACTTTTAACTGACTAAAGATATTAAAACAATATCAACGGTTTTCAAGAAACAAACACTGCCTTTTAGAAATATAAATTGTACAGGACACAATACAAATAATTATTTTTTTTCATTTTTTAAATATGTGGGTTTACAGGACACATTATTTTCAAATATATACCTTGAATGAAGAAATTAATGTAAAGTTAGATACAAGTAATGTTTAAAGGTCAAGTTAAGTAAGAGTTAAGGGTATGCTTAAGGTTAGGGTAAGAGGGAGGGTTAAAATAAGAACAAGGTCCAAGGTTCCTGGTTGAAATGCCAGTTAAGTTAAACGTTACGTGACTTTCATCCCACTCTGGAAGAAAAGTGTGTTTTGTAGATAAAAAAAATGTAGTTTAAGATGAACAACTTTTAGCTGTGACCTCCCCCCCCTCATCACTTCATGGAACAACAGCATGCTTGTTTTTTCTTTCTCTGTCTAAATGTGACATGGTCATGGCCAGGGGCCTCATTTATAAACGTGGCGTACGCACAAAAGAAGGCGTACACCGCTCTCTACGCAATAATTGGGATTTATAAAAAGCAAACTTGGCTGGAAAATTTTGCGGTCCTTCACGGAAACTCTGACCCATGCATACGTACAAAAACGGGTGAAATGAGAAATGGCGACATAGCCGGCAGATGTGTGAAACACGTGAAGCTGTCTAAAACTGCAGACCGTTGTGTAGCTAAACAAAATCGAAATACTGCCTCTCATTAATAATATGAACATTTCACAAAGCCATTCTTACAATCAACAGCCTGTGGTGGAATACAAATGAAATAAAACAAGATTGTAGCCAACTTATATCCAAACGAAGACATATTTGCAAAAAGAACACTCAAACATGTTCTGTAATTATGTTCCCATGTTATGTAATTCATCCTCCTTAATAATACAGTAAACAAAATAATGTTTAAAACATATCCTTGTTGATGTGTCCGTCTGGCGGAGCAGACATACATTATATTAGATAGATGTCTTCATTGACCAACTGGGGAAAGTTGTGTTCATAAATGTCATCAACTACATAATCATGGTGTTCATGTAGGCTATATGGGTTAGTCTGTTTCATTTCTATTCATCAATTGTTCCATCGTGACAGATGTCTTAACCATTTTGAAAGCTGGAATTAATTCCATGTCCGCATAATCCCATTTACAATTACATGAATACCGACATCTGTAGCTGATCAGAAACAATCACCTGCATGGTCATAAAAAGCCATGATGCCCACTCAATGCGTAATGACGCACAATGGCTAATCTTGCACTGTTAGAAGCTGTGGCAAATGGAAGGATTCGGAGGGAACGCATTGTCAGACAGCAAGAAGACTTGCTGGCAAACAAGGACGAGTGGCTTATGAGCCGGTTCCGATTTCCTCTGGCGTGCTTTGTTGGACCTCTGTGCTCTATTGGGCCCAGCGTTACAGAGGAGCACTCTGAGAAACCACGCCGTGCCAGTCCCACTTTAAGTCCTTACAACACTTGGATTTCTGGCGACTGGCACTTTCCAAAGGGAATTGGCTGACACATCAGGGATATCTCAGCCAACCCTTAGCCGGTTTATGCCAGACGTGTTAATAGGTGTAATTGGTGTGTTGCATGATTACATAAAGTTTCCTTACACTGCAGGTGAACAGGCAAACAAAAAGCGCAATTTGTAGCTATGTCCAGTTTCCCAAATGTAATCGGTGCTATTGACTGCACTCATGTTGCCAAAATAAGGGCACCAAATGAGAATTAAAATGCTTTCATTATTCGAAAGCATTTTCATTTGATCAATGTCCAAATAATTTATGATGCAGACATGTTGCTGTAATGTAACCAATTTTCCCCCACCCGTGGCAGACACACTTTCGCGATGAAGCGCCAGACGCTTTGACATCGACTGATATCTGACCACTTTTAATTTGGGCCACGGTCCGACTTTCTTACAGCGTCCGCAACCTTTTGCCACTCCAACGCCTTTTCGGCATTGGTAATAGGCACACTTTGCCCTTCAAACAACATTTTCCTCCTTTTTTCCACCTCGCCAACAATATTTTCTTGAAGTTTCTTTTCTTGGTTTTCCACTCTCTGTTTGCCATGATTTCTCAATCAATTAATATTAATTTTGGGGCATTTCACTGACGATTTATGGGCAATTATAGGCGTGACATGCAGCCGCAAAAGCTGCGCCACATTTAGAGATGATTGTGATTTATAAAGGGAAAACGGCGTAGGACATGTGTGCGCACGGTATTATAAATCTGAATATTTCTTTGCGTACGCACGTCCTATATCTGACGCAAATCCACCGCAAAGTTTTCTAAATGAGGCCCCTGATCCTACTTCCTCTTCTCTAGGACATTGTGAAGATGTGATTCTCCAAATGCCTGTTTGATTTTTGACTAACACTTTATTGATGCTACATTTTAGTAATTAACCAGATGATCTTATCCAGAGCATGGAGTTAATTGCCTTGCATTTGACATAGTCAGAATTCAAATGGCAACCGTGCTACTAAAAGTCTGACTCACTAACCACTGAGCCATCTGACACCACCTGCTACATTGTTACATTTTATAGTGCACTAATTTTGAGCCCTACGGACTTGGTGAAATTGCAGTATGTAAGGGCTTAAGTAGGCATTTGCGACACACGTCCCAGCAGATTGGCCATGCATTGGGACAAAAGATTGGGTGGCAGCTAACCAGATATACCAGCAGAGAGAAAACGCTAAGTTAGGATAGCAACATAGATCTTTGGGACAGCATTGCTCGCCTCAGCCCAAAAGGTATCTGGGGATAAACATTATAATATAGTATAAGATAATATCAATCAGTATGTTATCCTGATTCGAATGATTCGAGACACACTCATCCCCATTAGTATTACATTTTTATTTGTATTACGCTTTGAAGTATATTCAAATTGTTTTCACATTTTATGTTTTAATTTCAACAGGACAATATGAGTGAAATGAAGAACAATAATGTCCAGATCAGAGCAGGATTCAAACATAGAGTGAGCACCATAAGTCATTGGACAGTGACCATCTTGTTTAAATTCTGAGTCCGTATTCTAGCACTTTGAGTTTGAAAGGATACAATGACCCGAAACATTCCGCGAGTGCTTGAAATTGTAACCAAATTTAACCATAATTCTATTCTTAGAATTGACTGCTTGAAGTCTGTGATGCATCAGCATCACCAGATGATGAGTGTCTTTCCTGATGATGCTCTGCTAGGCCTGTACTGCAGCCATCTTTGATGCAAATGAAGCTGGCAGTCATAAGGTTCAGAAATGAAAATCAATCAGGAACAATGCAAAGAGCCAGGGCCTGCTCAAGTCAACAGTTTGGTTCATCATTAACAACACTAAAAACAACCGCTGAAAGACCACAGTAGTGAATACTTTATGGTCAATAACAAAACCCTGACATCCAGTGGTTTGACCCTGACTATGGGTTCTCCGACATTCCCCAGACCTCCAGCACGAGGCAGAACAAATTGGCATTACGTTGCCCAGGATTTGGGATATTATTATAATATTATCTGCCTTGCCATGTTGCTCTCCCGCGACTCCTTGTGTTCAGATCAGGCACTTGTAAATTCAGTCATGGAAGTATAGATGGTGAGGTATAGATGGTGAGCATAATCATCCTGTGCATGAGCTGACTAAAGGCTTCCGTGTTGGGTGAGCAGTGCAAAAAGAATTGGCTGGCTTGGTGACATATGGTCGGATGAACCATGTGTGTGCCCTCACCATCATGCATCTGTCCAAGGAGTTTTGGGATTTGGACAGACCAATAGTATAGAAAAATTGGAAAAATAAACATAGAAAATAACTCCCTCCAAGAACAGACCAAAAGATAGTCTTGTAGAAGACTACACTAGCAGGACTACAGAGGGTACACTACAAGATGAAAACCACTGATGAGCCTGAATAACAGAAAGGATTACAGTTAAAAATCAGCTAAAAGAGCCCTAACAGTTCTATAAAAAAGCATGTGGACAGTTGAGACAAAGATTAACAAATACTAGAGTGATGGAAAGAGGAAAGTGTGGAGAAAAAAATAAATGCCCATGATCCAAAGCATACCACCTCATCTGAGAAACATGGTGGAGCGGGTGTTATGGCTTGGGCCTGTATGGCTGCCAGTGGAACAGGCTCACTTGTCTTCATCGAAGATGACAGCATGAAAACAATGAATTCTGAAGCCTACAGAAATATGTTATCTGCTCAGATAAAACCAATTGCTTCAAGTCATTGGATGACAGTTCATCATGCAACAAGACAATTATCCTAAACATGCTGCTAATGCAAATTGGTTTTTGATGGCCAAAAAATGGAGATCTGAATCCAATTGAACATGCATTTTACATGCTGAAGAGGGAAATGCAGGCAGTATGTCTCTGAAGCAAGCAGGAACTGAACATGGCTGCAGTACAGGCCTGGCAGAGCAACACCAGGGAAGATATCCAGCGTCTGGTGATGTCAATGCATCGCTGACTTCAAGCAGTCATTGCATGTAAAGGGTATGTGACCAAATATAAACAATTATAACTTTATTCTACATTATGTTAAACTGTCCAATGTTTTTTGATGCCCGAAAACGAGGGGAAGACGTACGAAAGGTGCTGTCATGAATTATGGTACTCACTGTATGTTCACAGAAGTAAATCATACCTTACATAATAAATGTGTGATATACAGGCAGAACCTTGAACACATTGTCTCACTACACAATATCATCTCACTTTTCTAAATGAACATACCTTGACAATGCATCCATTAATAATCCTTGTAAATTTCAGTGTCCCATATTTTGAATGACTGATACATGTTTTGGTCTTGTCATGGGTTGTAACACCTTTTTTGCTGTTGGCAGTAACATACATCAGATTCAGGATGAATTAAACATCAATATTCAAAGTAAAAAAAATTAGAGTCACAGCTAATTATCCTCCTGAGGGGAGTTGCTTTATTTTGACAGTATGCTCATAGCGACATTGTGTCCATGTTTCCACTGTAATATATAATGCCAGTAAATATAAGATCTCAACATATAACTGTGGACATTAACCAGTATACTTCCATTAAAAGCAAGTACACGTTCATCAAGAAACCTTGGTCTTTATACATGTATGTACTGTAGGCCTTTAAGTTGATACTTTTATTTTCGGCATTTGGCCCTATTTTAGTAAATGTATTAATTGACATGAAAGCCTCGAATAAAACCTCACTTCCACAGACCAAAGTAGATTATAGAAAAGTTTAGAATGAGTTTTTACTGCAGATGAATTTTGCGCTTGACCTGCCATAACCTCAACTGTATTAAACCTACAAACGGAACTCACTCACAAGCACGGTACCGTAGTGTATAAGTCATGAGCCCTGTCTTTGTCAGTCACCCATAGCCATATCCAGTTGTTCTAGAACTTTCTGTAGATCGCTCACTCACAGGGACTTTTGCTCTGGCATCCCAGGCCTCCAGCTCCACCAAGCATCAGTGCAGATAAAGAGCGATTGAATACAGCGTCTGTATATTTTTAGAGTGGGTTAATGGTATATTTTCAGAGGACATGAAGTGTAGCCTACCTACAGAAAGGAATACCTAACAATAGCGTGCTCATAAAAAGCAATACATTTTCTTACCTCCTTTGTACCTGGGCTCCTAGTGGTGCTGTGAAGTGCATTGTAGTGCTATGTTATTTTTCACTGCTCTCCAGAACCCAAGCCTACTTCAATTTGTTAAAAGGAATCAATGTTATGATATGGATTGCAAAGAGCGAACTGAGCAGTCGTTTTGGTCAGAGTAACCTGCGAAATATCCATCTAGCAATCTGAATTGTTTTGATATCTGATCGATTATAAAAATGCAGGGTTTGAAATACAATTAATTAATTGTATCAGAAATTAAATGCTGTGATTTCATCCTGAATTACAGCGGCAGTCTGTCTACCCGTAGCGCGACCTGTCTCATTTACGGTGATTGATTAATCCAACAATTAAAATTTTCCTCTTTATGAATGTTTTGATTAATATTCTTGTCTTGAGGTTCCGAACCACCCATGATGACACTGAAATATAAATAAACACGCAGAATCCAAGAAAAAGAAATCTCAGACACAGGAACCCTAGTAGCTGTGGTGAAAGACGAAACAGGAAGAGAAAGAGTTCCCATATTTCTGTGGGTGATTGACAACTCTGACATATGGAATAGTTCACCCTATTCCCCAGTGACAGACAGATGGGAGAGGGGAAAGGCGGGTAAACTTGCCTGCGAGGCTGAGTATGATTTTTTAGATTCAGAGCCGTCTGATCAAAAGCCCTCCACATCTCTCCTACTAAATTTAGCACCAGTGGCAATTAGTAGCAGAGTCACACAGTCACTCCCAGAGCAACTGACAAATGGTGTCTTAACAAGTCAGAGATGCGGCTCTGTGTTTGAAGGATTTATGGTAGTGCTGCTGTATAGGCAACAATGAAGGGGAGGGATTTTCCTGCTGCTTTTCAGTATGTTTTGGAGACTAGGGTTTGTGTGTGTGTGTGTGTGTATATTGTATGTGTGTGTGTATGTTGTCTGGGGTTGTCTATCTATCTTCCATAGCCACTACATGAAGTGTTTTATATTTGTTTGTTGTCTTAGCATCATACACAGGTAGTGTTTGTATTTGCGTGTGCTTGTTTCACTGAAGGTTTGGGGGATTTGTTTGCTCATGGGAGAGTGACGAGAGAGAGAGACAGAGAGAGACAGAGAGAGACAGAGAGAGACAGAGAGAGAGAGTCAGAAAGAGAGAGTCAGAAAGAGAGAGAGAGAGAGAGAGAGAGAGAGAGAGAGAGAGA
>JACXGM010018997.1:0-18666 GCA_016801145.1 Umbra pygmaea | reverse complement strand
TATTCTCATGGCTCTCTTAGGTCTCATGGCGTACTGTAAGTATGTGGCGTGTATTCTCATGGCTCTCTTAGGTCTCATGGTGTACTGTAAATATGTGGCGTGTATTCTCATGGCTCTCTTAGGTCTCATGGTGTACTGTAAGTATGTGGCGTGTATTCTCATGGCTCTCTTAGGTCTCATGGCGTACTGTAAGTATGTGGCGTGTATTCTCATGGCTCTCTTAGGTCTCATGGCGTACTGTAAGTATGTGGTGTGTATTCTCATGGCTCTCTTAGGTCTCATGGTGCACTGTAAGTATGTGGTGTGTATTCTCATGGCTCTCTTAGGTCTGCGCCACATTTCTGTGCTGAAGCTGTTTGGGAAGGAGTCAGAAGACTTGGGGGGAACACTTGAGCTATACCCAATAAATGGTGAGAAACCTGTTTTGACGTTCAGCAGCAGGAAAATCCAGAGTTTTTACTTTTCAGCATAGTATTTGATGTACACATATTGTTGTTTTAAAATGATGAAATAATGAGAAAGTTAACCCTTCAACACTGCCGGTTTCACAGGGACCGCCACCGTCGAACGTGAGGATGTGGCTCCCCCACTGGTGAATGACATTAGGAACTACTTCCAGGTCAGCCCGGAGTACTTCTCTATGCTCCTGGTGGGAAAAGATGGCAACGTCAAGGCCTGGTACCCATCTCCCATGTGGTCCATGTCTGACATATATGACCTGGTCGACTCCATGCAGCTCCGTAGACAGGAAATGGCTATTCAGCAGTCCCTAGGAATGCGTTGTCCGGAAGATGAATATGGAGGGTACGGTCATGACAGAGACCCAGATAGTTACCACCGTGGATACGGTTACTAAGGGGTTAGAACATGATCTGGATATTGCCCATGACTATATACATTATCTAATATTAAAATACAAAATGGGGAAATATACCTTATAAACTATGGAGTTATATTGCAGCGTGAAAATTTGTGAAACCTTATTTTTAGTTTGTTTGTGTGACCCCGTTTTGCAACAATGACTGTAACTAAACATTTCCGGTAACTGTTGATCAGTCCTGCATATCGGCTTGGTACAGAACAACTTAAACTCTAGGATGTTGGTGGGTTTCCTCACATGAAATGATTGTTTCAGGTCTTTTCACAACATTTCGATCAGATCAAGGTCATGCCTTTGACTTGGCCATTCCAAAACATTTACGTTATTCTTCTTTAACCATTCTTTGGTAGAACAACTTGTGTGCTTAGGGTCATTGTCTTGCTGCATGACCCACTTTCTCGTGAGATTCAGTTCACGGACAGATGTCCTGACACTTTCCTTGGAATGTGCTGTTATAATTCATTGCTCCATCAATCAGGGGTGACGCCAAGGGGGGGCCGAGCCCCCCCAAAATAAATTGCTGCCCCCCCCCAAGTATTTCTTTTTTAGCTTTATTTTTAGTTATCTGCATTCAATTAAAACTACTACAACATACTATACAATAATATATTTAAATTAATTAATAAATGTCATTGCGATTACCAACGATTAACAAAACATATTTTAAAAACCTAAAGAGAGAGGATCAAATATGGTTTCACTTTTTAGCTGATTCTGTAACTAGCTAGCAAACTGTTTCAGTTTACCCAAGCATTAAAATGACACAACACACTATAGACTAAACACACACACCTTCCAGTGGTTGGCTGTTGAAATAGAAACATGTAACAAGCTACAGTAGGTGGCTTGTCTTAATTCAAAAAATGTAATTCACTCCAATAACCAATTTAACCAACTCCTATAACTTTAATTTTAGGTTAGATTAGTATTTCAGTAAATTTGGTACAGTTGTGTGCTTAATGTTTTATCCTCTACATCAGTGATGCTCTCTACATTATCCCATGTGGAATTAGCTGTCACTGTCAATTGATTTGTAATAGACCACTCGTAGTAATCAATAAATTTAGGTAAATAAGCTGTTGGCAACCTTGACAATATTACCCACACGGAAGTATTATGTATTGACATATATTGCAAAAACATATATTACATATCTGCCTATATTTTTTCTAAACATACAAATATATGTATTATATGGCCATATATTTCTTACATATTTTTACGTATTCAACTTTGGACATTTTCAAATATGTTTTAATGTCTAAAATACATGTAAATATGTTTATAAAAAATTATAGTTGGTAATATGCATAAAACATATACATCTGCCTTTGTATTGTTTCCTGTAATGTGTTTATTCTATTATCTAGTTCTTTCCTTGAAGTACTGATTTCATAATAGGTATCTTTTGAAATGTGAACTTAGGAGTACAAATTGGATCATTATATGCTGCTTGACAGTGACTGAAGTCAAAACCTTGGTGTATTTAGTAAACATTCCAGTAGATTGTGACACAATGGCAGTTGTATGATACTGTGAATAAAGGTCCTTTTAAAATGAAGATGACTGACCATACCCAGTTGTTTCTTTGCTTACAATGCATTTTATTAAAGTTATGCTAATATATATTGTACAATATACAGATTTTGACTATTGTTTGTATAAGATAATAATTGTCTTTGTCACAGTAGTAGTAGTGTAATGCAATATGGCCTAAACTAGTGGTTATTTTATGTTTGTTCTTTTGCCAACAAATAATATAAAATATAAAAATAATGTAAAATACTCATATTCATATATTTCATTATCTTAACATATAATATATTACATTTTAAAATACAGTATATAATATGCAATGTATTACGATATTGTGAGAAGCGCAGGTTATATATTTGAACATATTCAGGACACATATTTTGTACATATATGTTGAGGAATCCTATACATATATGTACAATACATATATTTTTTGCATGAGTTTTCCGTGTGGGTAATGACAACTAAACTGTCAACAACAACCCGCTACTTTGCTATCTAGTAAAGCGGTTATTGCTGCCTGACTGAATTTAAAGTTCAAGTTCAACTAGAAAGGCAAATAATGTGAAGTTGTGAGAAGCGAGGGGCTTGCTATTGTTGAATCATATCTGACATTACTGCAATGATGTTTATATATTTTTATCCTAGCCTATTTTCTTAATTTGCCAGCTATAACTGATAAGCAGTATGCAGCATGGGCAAAACCCACATTTAAAAATGGGACTGTACATTGCTGTGGCGTATATGGAAAGAAAATATTTTTGTTCATAATCACGTTGTGAATATAATGTCAGTTAAATTACTAAGCTACATTAATAACCTTCTTAGCAAGTTATTTTTAAGTTTAACATGGCCTGACTTCATTGATAGGTTGTTTGGGTCTGCTGCAGCACATAAAAGAGCAGGCAATGTAACTAATCTTTCAATTTAACATGGCTTGAAATTCTTGCTACCTAACATGCCCAAAAACCATTGAATTTAACTGTTTTTCATAAGTAATCTTACATTTTTTGAAAACACATTTTTCATCTTATTTGGTTATAGCCAACAATGAGTGGGCTTGACAGCCAACGGGTTCTTGCAGACCGGCACACATATACTACTGCAGCAAAACAAAATTCTTAAAATTCAGTTTTGGTTTTGGTGTGCCACCCCAAGTTTTCCAGTGGCCCCATCTGGCCAATCCCATTAAAATGTCTGGGCGCCACTGCCATCCATGGTGGCAAGCTGTTTTAGTCCATATGAAGCAAAACAGGCCCAAACCATGATACTTCCACCACCATGTTTCATAGAGGGTGTAAGACTGTAATGCTGGAATGCAGTGTTTACCTTTTGTCCAAACTCTTTAGAGCCGGTTTTGTAATCTTTTCCCACCCAATGAGCATCAACAACTCTTTCTGAGATCCTCAGAAATCTCCTTTGTTTGTTCCATGGAGGTATAGTCAATGAACATAATCATCCCGTGCATGATCCGACAAAAGGCTTCCGTGTTGGATTCACAGTGCAAAAATAATCGACGGCTGGGCGACATGTGGTTGGATTAACCACACACGTGCCCTTCGCCATTCCACAGATCTGGCCAAGGGCTTGCAGATCTGCCAACATGGTAATTGGGAAGAGGTGTAAAAAAATAGGGTGCCTACTCACACCTGACTGTCATTCCATTAATTGAGAACACCTGACTCACCTTCAAATGAACATTCTTTTGCCACGCACAGATATGTGATAATGTATCATTGTCCTCAATAAATAAATTACCAATTATAATATTTTTGTCTCATTTGTTTAATTTGGTTCTCCTTATCTACATTTAGGTGTGAAGATCTGATGATGTTTTAGGTCATATTTATGCAGAAATATAGACAATCCTAAAGCGTTCACAAACTTTGTAGCACCACAGTATATGGGTCTCATTTTAGCATACCCATGTTTTTCTTCCTTTTCTCTCTTTTGAAAATATTCAGCTCTTGTAATTCTGTTGGATACTTTAGGAAAAATATCATTATATCTATTACGTCTAAGGATTCATAAACCACTCACCTCTTCTGTCAATTTCTTTACATTTTCTCCATAATGAATTGGGTTACACACTTATCAGGTGGAAATTTATTTTCTTAATCATCTTTTCTTATCTTCACTGCAATTTTACTCTTGGTGGTAATCATTAAGAGGATACAAGTAAATCATTGATCAATGTGTGAAGGCGTGGGGGAAGTCTATATCATAACAGATGAATTACTACCGTAGACAGTATTCATTCACTCTTCTTCTGAAATGGGTGGGTCACAATGTGTGTATCTGTTACGAGACCGTGGCTGGACAGTGCCGACTTCCCATTTGTAGGCCTCACCCCTGGAGTACAGAGAGAGCAGGTTGGGAAATACAGTGCACTCCAAATATAAGTATTAGGACAGTAAAGTCAAAACACTATTTTTCCATGTGGAAACATATGAGTGCAGGTAATATGAGTGCAGACTGCCACCTTAAATTTCTGTCTGGTTTAACACATACTGTATGTTTTACCAACTAAGCATAACAGCACTTTAGTATCTTCACCAGGCATTAGCATAAAGCAAACCTTTTCTTTTTACTTTACTGTCGCAATACTTATGGAAGGCACGGTTTAATGTTCTTTCCTACTTGGATGGGCTAACTATGACACAGATTTGTTGAGTAAAAAAATCTACAGGATAATAAATTAACAGTAAAATGAATTAAAACATAAAAATGGAAAAGATAACAGCCTTGCTGGTAATGTGATTATTTATTTTAACTCCTAATGATGGTTTCTTGCTGTCAAGCACTAAGAAACAAAGCAAACGTTTCTAGGGAGAGAATTGTAGGTATTTGGCTGTTTTTTATGCTCCAGGCATTATAGCAAAGGTGGGTTGCCAAATATTCATAGTGTTGTGTTTAGTGTTTGGTTGTTATTTTCGAATTATGATCAATCAACATTCAAATGGAAAACAGGCCACCTCAGCATCCTCCATCCATATGTAAAGATTTGTTTGTGAACTAAGCTCTGCATTTGATACATCATCCCAGAAATACTACAAGACAAACTCTCCCAGCTGAGGGTCATCTGCAAGTGAATTGTCAACTTCCTGACGAACAAGACATAAAAATGGAGATGGGTAAGCACGTTTACCACTATTCATGGCTCAGGACAAGAGCACTGCAAGGATTGTTGTTGTTACCCAAACACCAAGTACTCTATACCAATGACTGTACCTCCAACAAACTACAAACTACTTAAAGCTACACTGTGTATTTCTTTGAGTTAATTCTTAGCAAAACCCCCTTTAAAAATGTTTTGCTAATTCATGTGTAACTACTTCCACCAAATAATCATTAGCATAGAATCTTCCATTCACAATACATACAATTGTGCCGCTCGAATTGCGGCAGCCATGTTACACCTCCATCTTTGAAAATACATTAGCCAAAGAGGGACATACTTGGAAAATTGTGCTCGGCCTTTCGCGCTTTTACACTAATGGCACCGTGACGAATGCCAGGGGGAGATTACTCACGACTGCCGGCAAATTTCAAAGTCTGTTGAAGATGTAAGATTATGCCTATTCTCAAGGACATGTAACAGCAGCACTGGCCCAAGCTGTACAGTAGGCAAGAACGTCTACCTGGCAACACAAACTCAGATTTTCGGTTTTAAAATAATAGCGCTCGTGGTTTATTGCAATAATCATTGTTTATTCATTGCTTAGGTAGTGTCCATGTTCATGTTTTGCTAAAATGATTATTCTGTTGGAATAAAACAGACTCTAGTGAATGTTTTTCAAATGTAATCGTGTTTTCACATGAGACACTGACAATTTATTCAATCAAATTGTGTGTAAAACATATTTGTTACTTTTATTATTAAAACATGTTAAATTATTCTTTTTTATTATTACATGCTCTTATTATTTCTTTATACACAATACAATGCATATTGCACATTACAATTCATGGGCTGTGTAGTGAATTAACAATGATTATTGCAATGAATCAAAACGAGCGCTATTGTTTTGAAAGAAAAAACTAATATCCAGGTTCACGTTGCTGGTATACCGTAATTCCTCAAATTAAAACCGGTAGTCAATTAAACGCCGGGCCTCTGATATTGGCCGGGGGCGTGGTCAACACAGACAAATAAAGGCCGGTCTTAAATAAAGGCTGGGGGAATATTATGTGTGAATAATCTCCTATAGGTGCCTTCCATATAATGTGCATTCCAGTTAAGCGTAATGTACATTTCTATCACTTTAATAGATTCAACAATATATTCATGCTATTTTCGGATTATGGTACTTCTGCTCCTGCGAGCTGCCGCTCCGTAGGTTTTTGTTCCAAACCTAATTTAGCACAAGTTACGCTACTCACTACCACTCACTACGCTAACTCAGGGTAGTCGCAACTCAGGTTGGACGGAACATTTATGGAATGCAAGCTCGCGGGAGCAGGAAATAGTATCGCTATGTATAATTGTCCTACTGGTATTTCAGTCAATGCGGCTGTATGTTTTACTCAGCTTGGTGTTCTTTGTATTAACGTACAGGTAGATGGCAGTAACTTCATTGGAAATAACATAACTCCCATTCAGTGCAAGCGATTGACTCTTCAACAACTTTCTTCAACTACGTATTGGATTTGGAACGGTTACAAGAAGTGTTGTCATTGCGATAACAACAAAATGCAGCAATAAAAGGCAAACTGGAACAAGGATTTACACAAGAATATAGCCAATTATACTTATCAAACAGAGGGAATCAGAAATAAAGGCCTGCCTCTAACAAAAGCCTGCTTCAAATAGAAGCCGGTTGCCTTCTGCAGTAGAGGTAAATAGGCACCCCGGTCTTTATTTGAGGAATTACGGTAATAACGCGAGGAGCTTCAGTTGCTTGTCATATACAATTTCACCACTAGATGGGAGCAATTCTTACACAATGCAGCTTTAACATTGAAGACGACACCACTTGAAGTAGACTATGTTTGAAAATAGCTGTAATTCACATGCAGATGCAGTGCCTATGGAAAATCATCATGAAAAATATATGATGAAATATTGAGTTTTTTTTGTCTTACAGCTTGAAATCAAAACCCATAAAAATATATTTGTTTGTTCCATCTTAATTTACACATTCGGCCTTACAACTAAGTAATGTAAAAAGGTAACAAAAATAAAAACTCAAATAAAACGTGGGATGACGAGGGGCGCGCACATGGTTCATCCAAACACATGTCGCCCGAGTCGCCTATTCTTTTTGCATTGTTCACCCAACATGGAAGCCTTTAATCAACACCGACTATACGTCCGCGATTGAATTTACAGGCATCCGATCTGAACACAAGGAGTCGCTGAGAGCGTCGTTGTAGGATATATAATCTGACTTATGTAACCCAAATCCCGGGCAGCTCTATGCCAAATTTGTGCTGCCTCGTGCAGGGATTTGGATTTGGCAACTAAAGGACATTCACCTTCTTATCGTTAAGCCACATGTAGGTTTTTTGTCATTAGAATTAGGGTCATTGTCGTGCTGGAAGGTGAACCACCTGTCCATCAGAGCACAGCAGGTTTTCCTCAAGAATTTGGATGTACTTGGCAGCATCCATTTTCCTTTCAATCCTGACCAATTTCCCAGTCCATGCTGAACCCTACAACATAATGTTGCCACCACAGAAGGTATGGTGTGTTTTGCATGGTCTATTGTGTTTGGTTTTTGCCAAACAACACTTGCACTTCAGTCCAAAAAGTTCAATTTTGTCCTGGAGATCTTTTGAAAGCACATTTCCAACCATTGTGTATTTTTTGCATTGCCATGCACTACTACACCACGTTCCAAATTATTATGACTTCAAATGCCACATTAAAACCTTTGGATGCTATATACCATTGTGCAATTAGGTTTATCACTGGTGATAGCTATAAAACTCATCACTGTATTTTATACCAACATGTGGGATGGATCTCTCTTGCTGTGAGACGTGAGAAACATGCTCTCCTTTTTATTTACAAAGCACTTCTTTCTAAATTACCTCCTTACATATCTTCAATGCTTTTTATTAGACATACAAATATCTTAACACGATCCCAAAGGTGGATTACATTACAGACCCCATTAGTCTTAACAGAGCTGGGTAGGTCTGCATTTAGGTATTTTGCCCCCTTTATATGGAACAAATTGCAGATCAAACTCCAGTTAAACGATCTGGTGTCCCTGACCCATTTTAAAAATGTAATGGAGGATTTATATCATGTTGTTTATGTTTGTGAATGTTTCTGTTGATTTGGGTTGTCTTCATTGTGTATGTATTTTATTATTATTATTATTATTGTGTGACATTGTATATGTTAACATGTCTTCACAGGGCTCAGCTGAAAAAGAGATCTAGGTCTCAGTCTGTTCTCCCTGTTAAAATAAAGTTTAAATAAAATTATGCAAATTATATTTTACACTGATTTTCCTAAATAGTCGATGCAAATGACAGTCAGTATAATTTTCAAGTCACCAACCGTTAGGGTATAAGTCGAATTACATTAAACAAACCACCCAATGAAAACAGTATTTAAAAATATAATGCACTGTTCCAAATGTTCAAGCACACAGTTTTTCTAAATATGTTATAGGTTGTAAAGAATTAGGAGGTATTTTTCCTGCATTAGGAGGTATTTACTGAAATCAAAAGCTATTTCAATCACATACATCTTAACAGGGCAAGTTATACACTAAATATCTAAACATGAGGGACAGAGCATACACTTTACTTCCTAACCCTGGCAACTCACTTGTCACAAACTACTTCAACATGTCTTCTCGTTTAATGTAAATTGAACAGAAACATATATCTCACCCATAATTTTCTTCAAAGAAAGAGAATCATCAATGACGGACAGCTCCCTCCAGTTAAGCAGGCCTCTTATACTATAGCTCAAACAACTAATAGAACCCGGCTGAACATCATCAATTAAACAGATCTACAATACACCGGCTCAACCTAACCTAAACCCTATCTAGTAACTGCTTAACTGGAGGAGCTGTCTAACGTCCTTAAAGGGTCAATGCCCGTAATACATGAACAAAACCACCATGCAATGCACTGAATACCTATAAATAACTTTAAAAATATATAAATGAGTCCATGTCTCAGTCCATGCACACCAGCCCCCACTGGGCTGGGTGTGACACAAAGAGCTTGGCGACACAATACCATCCATGAGTTGGATTTAAAAACAAAATATTTAATGTTTATGACACTTAATTCCAATTTGCATAATAATTTGGAACGCACTGTAGTAAATGGTAGAGTTAATCCAAATAATGATAATTTTACATCGATATCAGTAAGAGGAAAGGTCGTAGTAGACTATATAATATCCCCTTAGGACTGTTTGGAGTCTTGTGTCGATTTTAAAGTATTTACCTCTACACATCTTATGGATATTATTGACCTTATTGGAGAAAGATGTAATTTACCTGATCCTTCCTTATTATTGTTAAAATTCAAGGTTGGTGGTCAAATGGGGGATGAAAATACTTACATTATCCCCAAAAAAATCCAGAAGGATCCCTGAAAATGTTCTATCCTCTGATAGGTGTTGCTCTTGAAACCAGTAGAAATACACAGACTGATATCAATAAATGGTATGATCAGCTCTGTGAACTGTTTAGTACGGAAATGGACAAGGGTCAATCATTGGAATCTAATCAATGTATGGGTTATCGGAAAAAAGGAGCTTGAAGCCATATTGGAACTCCAAACATAACAAGTTATGGAGGGAAAGGAAACTGGCTGAAATAATTTTTTTACAGTGTAGTGACTCCAATAGTAGACAACAATTGAATATTAATTATAGGCAAGCTTAGATTATATTTGACAGGAAATGAAAATTTTATAAAGGAACATTTTGGAGAGGACAGTCCTTAAAGTTATAATGACAAACTAATAATCCACATCAGTTCTGGAAAAAAATTTACTTGGACCAAGTAAACTGCAAAAAATACCTATTATCTTAAGTAATGATACCATTGAACAAAGGAAAGAATTTGTCCTTAAAAAGTGGGAGCAAGACTTTGCTGATTTTTTTCAGGTAATTACAGTTTGCTTATGTTTGATGATTATTTTCTGAACAACGAAATCTAAAAGATGAGTTTGAGAGAAATATGGATAAAGATGGGTTCTCATCAGATGTGTTTTGAATCACGACATTAGGTTGGAGGAAGTGAGAGGGGGTATTGGCAAGTCAAAATTGAAGAAAGCCGTTGGGGTGGAGGGAATTCCAAATGAAGTAATAAAGGCAACATCTCTTGCATGTGCTTTTCAGTTTGTTTAATTTCTGTTTTAAATATAGTATTGTTCCCTGTACATGGTATAAATTCATTATAAAACCCATCCAGAAATCAGCTAAGGATGATCTGAGAGTACCTCTTAATTATAGGGGAGTCAGCCTTCTTAGTACAGTGTATGAACTACACTCACCTAAAGGATTATTAGGAACACCATACTAATTCTGTGTTTGACCCCTTTTTGCCTTCAGAACTGCTTTAATTCTACGTGGCATTGATTCAACAAGGTGCTAAAAGCATTCTTTAGAAATGTTGGCCCATATTGATAGGATAGCATTTTGCAGTTCATAGAGATTTATGGGATGCACATCCAGGGCACGAAGCTCCCGTTCCACCACATCCCAAAGATGCTCTATTGGGTTTAGATCTGGTGACTGTGGGGGCCATTTTAGTACAGTGAACTCATTGTCATGTTCAAGAAACCAATTTGAAATGATTTGAGCTTTGTGACATGGTGCATTATCCTGCTGGAAGTAGCCGTCAGAGGATGGGTACATGGTGGCCATAAAGGGATGGACATGGTCAGAAACAATGTTTAGGTAGGCCGTGGCATTTAAACGATGCCCAATTGGCACTAAGGGGCCTAAAGTGTACCAAGAAAACATCCCCCAAACCATTACACCACCACCAGCCTGCACAGTGGTAACAAGGCATGATGGATCCATGTTCTCATTCTGTTTACGCCAAATTCTGACTCTACCATCTGAATGTCTCATATTGTGATATTGTGATATTGTGTTTCAAGTTTGCCAACTTTCTTTTTGACTAAAAACATTACAGACATGAAGCAGGAAGTGAAACTCTCCATAGTGAAAATGACAAAATAACATTTCTGCAAAGACATCACCCTGCACTATACTTATAGGGAAATAGTGAAAATATGTACAGACAGTGTTTTATTTACTTATTTCTATGTCCCCAAACTTTCAAACTGGTTTTCAAGATCTTGGGGCATGCCAAAATTGATTTTACAGTTATGTTCATCATGGTTTACATGTATTCTACAATAATTAACAAAAAAATATTATTTTATTTTTTTGGCTCTATGTAACATCATGCATGGAAATCATTGTCATAAAAGGTAGCCAACAGTCTTCTGAATCCAAAACTATAAGGCACTTCACAGTAGGACAAAGACTGACCCATTTTATAGTCTAAAATATCAACATAGTGCCAGGCAGACTTTAATCGGTTGCTTCCATCCATAAAATTTAATAGAATTTCATGACGGTCAAGGTCAAGCAGCAGGCACTGGTGACAACAAATATACAGACCAGCAAAGGGTGAAAAGATAAGATTAGGCTGGAATCTGGCAGATTAGTCTTTGTGAAGGACGCATGAATCAAGCCAAGTACAAGGTTGTCCTGGAAGAAAAGTTGCTTCCTTCTACTTTGACAACATTCCCCAACTCTGAGGATTGTTTTTCCAGCAGGACAATGCTCCATGCCACACTACCAGGTCAATCGAGGTGTGGATGGAGGACCACCAGATCATATCCCTGTCATGGTCAGCCCAATCTCTAGACCTGAACTCAATTGAAAACCTCTGGAATGTGATCAAGAGGAAGATGGATGGTCACAAGCCATCAAACAAAGCAGAGCTGTTTGAATTGTAGCACCAGGAGTGGCATAAAATCACCCAACATCAATCTAAAAAACTGGTGGAGAGCTAGCCTGGAAAAATCCAGACCCAAATCCGGAGGATATAAGGGTCTGGCATTGAGTAATGAAAATGACTCAACTCGAGGGGCGGCTCCAAGCGTGCATTTGAAAATCTCACTGTACGCAATTGGATAACACTACGACCAATCACCAGTGGGTTTTCGCTAAGCCCCTATGGCAGAGCTAACTGGTAGATTAAACTCTTGCCATATCAGGTTGGCAAAACAGAAAAAACGTCCTTCTTATAAAGGAACGATTCGAGCGCTGTCTTCTGTTCCTCTTTTAGACAAAAAGCCAAAGTCTAAAGCTGAATTCACACCCAGACACTGCAAAAAATCCCTGCACGGCATTGTAATACAGACACACGTGTACACTGCAATCAACATCGTAATCAATCTTCCGCATCTACGAGATGGTGGGCAACATTGCATACAACTGTCCACCTCCAGCAAGGCGACTGGCAGGAGCTGTTTTCAGCTTAGTATTCATTGACAATACGAATACGATCTACTGAGCTGTTAAAGCTTGTCTTGCAATCTCACACAGCCATAGATGAAAGCGACATATTAGCTCTTTCTCTGAGGTAAATCAACTTCCGGTTCTGGCACCGTACGGCTAAGTATCGCACAAATTGGATTATTTCAACTCTTGCGACACACCCGCTGCACCGCATCCACATTTTGCCGGTTCCGGTAGATATGCCACAGCGGAGTGCATTGCTTCCTATTAAAATGAATGGGCTTCTGCCGCAATACAACCATTTTGCCGGATCTGGTGTGAATCTAGCTTAACTCGTTCATTGCAGCGACCAAAGCAGTTTCAAACAACTGGTTTACATCCATAGCGATGAACTTGCTGAGCAAATTCAAATTGTGCTCTCGTGAGAACTCTGGATTTCCAGGGTAGTGGAGAGCATGCCAAGATGGATAAAAGACAATTATTATTATTATTATTATTATTATACAATTATTATTATTATACCACAAAATATTGATTTCCGAACTCTTAAAAACACATTAGTAGAGTGTGATTTAAAAATGAATGTACTTCATATTTTTGCATGTTTTTTGATATTTTGAAAAGTAATTTTCTGCAAAATAAACGCTTTGAATGACAATATTTTTATTTGGATTTTTGTTGAAAGATTGTCAGTAATTTATGGAATAAAACAGAAATGTAAATTTTACCCAAAAACATTTAAATAGTAAAACACCTTTTGATGAACGTTGCATTTCAAATTATATGAAGCTTTACTGTAAATAGCTAGAAATGTAAAATGTAGAGCCGAATATTGCTGCTACACTTTATTGCTAGAACCGCCCAGATAATCTTGCGAGACTTTAACAGCGGAAGGAGATTCTCAAAAGACAAGTCATGTGATCTGTTGCTGCCATACGCATAGGCTTGTTTTGGTCCTCTTCAGCATTTGAAGTGGTTCGATCAGTTGGTGGGAGCAATCCAATAGCTAACATGCAGAGCGCCATTAATTCAGTAAAAGGCACGGCTCTTGGTGTGGCCGAGTTTTTTACCCCAGTATTGAAGGTAAGGGAAATTAGCTGGCTCGTTTTCTATCTTGCGATGCTAACATGCTAGCGCCATTAGGATGCATTAGCTGAAACTGTTCCTTTATTTAAGCTTTCAAAACAACAGCAAGACCTGTCCATCTTCTCTTTATAATAACACTCATATTGACATATATATAATCCCAGTCGTAATTATAATACATTGAGTTTAACTGGCTCTGACTGATGACTGCCTTATCCACATGTCATTGTACAATTGGGAGCTAGCTCACCTACTGTAATTCCAGTTGAGCACTTTTGAGAAATGTGACCGTCAATGTTTTAGGCCTTTTACAATTAAGTACGGAATGTCTAACCTCCGTAATGAATGTGCTTCGAGGCAGTCACTCCATTGACACGTATCTGCTAGATGGTAATCTAGTCAAGCAAAGTGGAAACAAATGAACTGCCATCATAACAATGGGATTTCTTGTTTGTCTTTGTGATAGGAATCCAAATTTAAGGAGACCGGAGTTATTACACCAGAAGAGGTGAGTGAGTTGTGCAATGTTAAATAATTTAGTTGAGTAAGTGCCACTGAAAGACATGTAGAAAGTGTGTCATAATTCCAAAAAGTCCTTTTCTTCAAATTGCATAATGATTTTCAGAGAGAACAATCACAACTTCTGTTTAAACTTTTTTTGTTTGTTTAGTTTGTGGCTGCTGGAGATCACTTGGTTCATCACTGCCCAACATGGAAATGGTAAGAGTTCCTATAAATCCTGTACAATTTACAGTCACTGTCATTTTGATAGTCACTACCATCCAATTACAAGTATGTTTTGCAAGGAACATTCCTGTGAGGAAATGTTCATGGTGCCATGTCCAGTTGAATGGACAGGAATTTCAATGGACTTTACCCAAACCTGATGATATTGGAGTCTAAGTTGCACTTAATTGTGCAAATACATCAGTAAAATGGAGTGTATCTACCCAGAAGCAACAATTGTGGTGTTGGGAGGGTTATTTATTTGTGATTTTCCCCCATTTTTCTCAATTGGTCTTGTCCAATTTCCGGCTAACCCTGCCTTGTCAGCAGCTCCACAACTCCCTTTTCATAATGCATAAAAACAAGTGTTGAAAAGAGAGGGACCAAGCTTCTAGATTGTTTTGATCACACAGACTGGGGTGCGTTCAAGACATCTCAGAAGGAGATGTGAGCATATGCTGACTTTGTTATCAGCTTTACACCATGCGTTTTGATGCGAACTGCCTCCCACCCTCAGATTTTTTACTTGACGATGCTCCAGAGGTTCTCAATAGGGTTGAGGTCAGGGGAGGACGGGGGCCACACCATGGGTTTCTCTCCTTTCATGTCCATAGCAGCTAATGACACAGAGGTGTTCTTTGCAATATGAGATGGTGCATTGTCATGCATGAAGATGATTTTGCTAAGGAAGGAACGGTTCTTCTTTTTGTACCATGGAAGAAAGTGGTCAGCCAGAATGTTTATATACTTTGCAGAGGTCATTTTCCTAAAGGGGCCTACCAGTTCTCTCCCCATGATTGGGGCACAAAACATGACTCCGCAATCTCCTTGCTGACGTCGCAGCCTTATTGGGACATGTTGGTCATCCACCAACCTTCCAGTACTCCATCCATCTGGACCATCCAGGGTTGCACGGCACTCATCAGTAAACAAGACTGTTTGAAATTAGTCTTCATGTATTTCACTGCAACCGTTTTTGCTTGTGAGCATTGGTTAGGGGTGGCCAAATAGTAGGTTTATACCAGCCACGGTCGGTGGATCTTAATTGGGGAGGACGGGCTCGTATTACGCTCGGGACCGGAGTGAATGGAATGATGCGCAACGCAGAAAACCCAGTGTGCAAAACAAAAAAACACTGGGTTTTGTGCATTGCGCACCATTCCATTCACTTCGGTCCTGAGCTTAATACGAGCCCGTCCTCCCCAATTAAAATCCACCGACCGCAGCTGGTTTATACACTACTGCAAGCCTCTGGAGGATCCTACACGTCGAGGTTTGTGGGACTACAGAGGCACCAGCAGCTTCAAATACCTGTTTGCTGCTTTGTAATGGCATTTTAGCACCTGCTCTCTTAATCTGATGAATTTTTCTGGAAGTAACCTTCCTCATTATGCCTTTATCTGCACGAACCTGTCTGTTCTGTTAATCAGCCACAAATCTCTTCACAGTAAAATGATCACACTTTTATTTCATGAAATATCTAATGTTTTCATATCTTGTCCAAGGCATTGTATTATCTGACGCGTTTTCGCAGCAGAGAGATTCTTTTTCTTTCCCGTATTGCTTGAAACCTGTGGCCTGCCTAATAATGTGGAACATCCTTGTTAAGACGTTTTCCTTTAATTGGGCTCACCTGGCAAACTAATTATCTCTTAGTGTCTGAGATTGATTTCAGTGATCCAAAGAGCCTGGAGACATAATACCATCCATGAGTTTGATTGAAAAACAAAATAGTTAATGTTTAGAAGGTTGTCATTAACGACGATAACAAAACCCATGATCCCACGCTACTTCCTGATGTCATCCAAGTACATCTTTTGCTATTGTTTTGATTGAGAGCCCCCTGGCGGCCAAAAACTACATATTGTACGTTTAACAAATGCATAGCGGATGTTATTCCAGTTAGGCACAATTAAAATCTACTTTAGGGGGAGGACTAGGAGTAAAAATAGGCTCCGGACTTTGATCCAGACCGACCCACCAGATCCGGCCCCCATATTCACCACCACAGCCCGCCCTGCTAATGCAAACACAACCACCCTCTAATACAACTAGTTAGTAGCATCACAAGCAGCGCATCTTCATTTCCATCAGAGCCATTCTCCACTGTCCTAGTCATGTATTTCTCCAATCCTGAACCTTTGAGTCTTCCACTGTAAAGCGAGGCTCCTCAGCTCAAATTGTCAATAGTTGCTTGGCTATCAAATTAAAGCAAACTTTCTGAGCTCTTCAAGGACTGTCTTTGCAATACCTTTGGATGTTATTTGGGAGAAGTATCTAGGGTCTAGAAGGGCTAGGTCAGCATATAGAGTGCCATGAGACAGAAATTGCCTGTGGATACTGTCTGCCTCTGTCAAAGCTTCATCTTGAACCATCCCTTTAGACATGATTTAGTTCTTTCTTGGCCTTTTCTGTGGCAGAGTATCTTCCAGCTCTGGGTTCCTCATCCTGTTCTTTGATTTTCTTATTTGCAAACTGAACAAATGTGTTTCCTGTCTAAACACAACCATTCAATTGGCCGACAGGATGTCCATCCCACTTGTCTGCAGGTATCTGGACAGTGGTGACGTGATCTCAAATATCTGAAGAAATACCGGTATTTGAGCTGTCAGTATGTTTTCATACCTGAGAAGAGCCTCAGTAAGTCCTCTTGCCTTCACCCAATCAGTTGTCTTCATGTTGGCCTGTCCTTGTATGCTGATTTAAGCGTAGAGACCCTGGTCTGGTTTTCGAAAGGATCCAAAGACTTTCTTCAAAGCACTATCCTTAGTCCACCAGCGCATTTCTCTGATTGGAGATGGGTGTCTCTATCATGTGTCCTGGCTCTTCTCCCGTACATCCATCCTTTGGTAGGATTCACGGAGTAACACAGCAATGTCATTAAAGAGAGTAAACAGTGACCCACTTGCTAAGACAGTTTTAGTTTTCAGACAAAACCAGATTAAGGACATGGGCATAGCACCAAACATGCACTTGATTGGGGGACTTTGAGGATAACAGAGTAGAGAAGCACTTATATTTGCCCTGCATATTGGATGCTCCATCCGTAGCATTGCTAATGCATTGCTCATTTCTAATTTTCATTTATCCACCACATCTGTCAACAACTGAATGAAGTACTGTCCAGTGAATGCCTCACACTTCACAACAGCCACAAGCCTCTTGTACAACATCAGTCACATCTCACAATGACAGAGCTCTGGTCTTGAAGTCCTGAGTTGTGTCAATCTGGACAGAGAACTTTTCAGCTTGCTCAATTTCACTTGACATGGTCTTGTGGATAATGCTCTAAATTGTGCGAATGACTGTTGACAGTATTTTTTTGAAAGCAGTGTGATTTGAGAACCTCTGCCTCTTGCCCCACTGATGTAAGATCTTGCTTTTCAGTGAGATGTTCTTTCAATTGGACATAATCATTTCCCAGCAGTATTACCATCTCCAAGAAATTACCATGATCAATACTGGGGTCCTCTAATGTATATGCAGCCTCAGACTGCATCCCCCTGTAACTGAGCCCCATCTTGCCAAATACTTGTCTATGACACGTTCCAGCACCTGCCTTTTCCTGCGTACCTGCTCTCTGTCTGCAGACATCTGACTGCCACTGAGCTGACTTTGAATGTCCGCTTTGGAGGACCTTAAAAAGAATGCCTCAGCACTGTTTCTGTGCATGTTATTTTTCTCATGCTCTTATACCCTTTTGTGAACATGTTTCCAATCAGTCATTCCACTCATGAAAGTACTCCTGTCAGTATGTTCTGCAAAGGCCATACAAATTGAACAGTATAATGCATGGCTTTCTTCATTGTATGACAGGCATTTCCTATTAGTGCTGTTTTTAACACAGAAAACACTCTTGGACCTGAGTTTTTTATTCCTGCTTTGGGTGGAAACAAAAAATGTTTAAGTCTTCAGACTTGGGTCTCTTGAAATAATCAAAAGTTGGCATCTAATCTGGCGTTCTGGCCATCCC
>JACXGM010018996.1:0-18671 GCA_016801145.1 Umbra pygmaea | reverse complement strand
TAAATTTAACCCTAGATTCCACTCAGTGTCTGTGAATTTATCTGAGCCAACGGTCGCAATAGTTGCAAAATGCCTCAAATACCTCCTGTTTTTACTCATGTAGAAGAACGTATGATTTCGTCTAAGCTGACATCGAGAGTACGTTTCCTCTGCTTTAACTGTTTGGATTATCACTAAGTGATGTAAATAGTTGGTATAAAATATGTAAGTGATATGTAAACATAATTTTCTAAAGAGTAGGAGGAGGATCAATCCAGTGGTGGCCATCTGTATAGTGAATGGAGTGCTTCACTCATCGAGCACTCGTACCCAATCCATTATTTACAGTTTGTTTTTACTTACCCTCGAAAAAAATGTGAATTATATCTCAACATGGTCTTTTATTACACGCATACTTAGATTTTTCAATGTGCTTCTGTGTCAGCACTGAAGAGTAATTCTTGAGGTCAGCGATCTTGAACTTGGTTCGGTGATTCAATTTCTGCGAGTCTTGCCAAGATGTGCTCATAAAATAAAAATGTCAGACTCTTGTCAAGATACTCATTCACCATGTTGCATGTGTACCCATTCAGCAGACACATGTTTTTGTCAATCATATCTTTAAGCAATACGGCACGAGATTGTGTGGTATTTGGTCAATAACATACCACTACTAAGATCTGCATTTAGGCACAAAGTATTGCGGAGGGCCTCTGCCCAGCCACTGTCTCCTTCCACGGTTTTCAGCCAATCAGCCTTGAGAATTAGAGACACCCAGTATATAATTGCCTATAAAAAGCAGAACTAAATATGTGTTTGCATATAGATCAATTATCATACATTTTGATTATTGTCCATCCCTCGTTTCCAGCTGTCCACTGTAGGTGAAAGGTCATTTAGTATTCATGCTCCTCAATTATGGAACTCGTTACCTCTTACACTATGGAATCTCATCTGTGGCTACATTCAAGACCAATTTAGACATATTTATTTAACATGTATTTTGTATAATGTGACTACATGTATCTATGTGACTGTAATGTATGTCTAAGTGTCTAAATGTTTTGTAATTGTACAATGTAAAGTGACCTTCAGCTATGGAAAGGCGCTATATAAATAAAACTTCTTCTTCTTCTAAGTCTTTATTCATACATTTATCTAATTCCAGTGATGTACAGAACATGATAGCATATTTTGCTATGCTTAAGTAGAGTACTTGAAGTGGACACCGCTCCAGAGTCATTTCTCATATAGGCCTACCATTGTTACTGTAATGTTAGCTGTATAGTTGATCTTATCACATACTTTTTCAAGCTTTTACATTTTTATATGTTGTATTTATTTACAGGGATGTTATTACTCTGACAGAATATTAGTGAAAGTCAATCTGATCATTCCAATAACACATTTTATTTATTTGGGTTCATATTATATCATACAGGATACGATCATATTTTGCATGTATGTTTACTCAATTTCTTTAATACATTTTGCATTGTCTTATATATCGTCTTTTTGTTAACATATTGTATATGACCTTAATGCCTTTTTTTTTACATCGTCTGATAATTTGCATTATATTTCACTATCCATGCAAATATCTGTGTTTCTGTACACGTGACAAATAAAACATTAACCAATCAGGTTAAGGCCCAACAGGCCATTGCAGTAAAACATCCAAGATTGTCCAGCAGGTGGCGGGTTTATTTGGCCTACTACTATAGCACCAAAGCAAAGTGTTGCTTAATCTCAACTAGAGGACTCAAGGGCCCTCCCAATGCGAGCACAAAAAATAACATGTTGACCACTAGAGCACGTGCACTATGTCAGTGTAACCCTGGCGATATATTTAGAGATGGAGATGCATATCTATTGTGTAATCTGGAACAAAAGTGTTTTATAATAATCAGCTGGGCCATGAGTGTTTTGTATTAAAATTGCATCTAGAAATAGTATATATATTTGTAGGCTATTTATTTTACACATAGCTTCAATATCGTCTTTTTTGTTTAATCAAAGATGTTATTCTTAATTTTTGCAGTTTCATGTGCCTTGCCCTGCTTTACTGGAGATGTTTTGGCTTCATATAATTTATGAATTAACGACATAGCTCACCTCGTCTCCCCTTTTATCTTTGTAAGGAATTTATTTTCCAATTTGTAGCCTACCACAAACAAAGGCTTGCGAGCTGACTTCTTTTTGCCGTGCAGTATGACCCACTGAATAATGGTTTCAGGGGTTTAAATACACGTGGTGCATTCCTTTCTCTATCCCAAGTCAAAGTGACATTTGTATATTTACTTTAATTAGGAGAAATTGAGCGACGATTTGTTAGCCCTTTCACCACATTGAGAAGTTTACATTTAACAGAAAGAATCAGATACAAAAGGTAATAATTTTAAAGGAACAATTTGTTAGAATCCAATGAATTTATTAATCGAATTCATTTATTTTGTGGAACTCGGGCCTTCATTTTACTTAATTGTAGGCTAACATGGTGCATGAGCTTAGGACAAGTCAGCATGCTGTGGCATTTTACCATTCTCATATAAATTGTTATGAACATTGATATTCTAGAAAAATACCGTTGACAATATGAATAACAGGTAGGCCTATTCTACTATTACTACTACTCCTAATAAAAATGATAATAATAACTCGTTTAACTTTAATACGTGACACAAATTAAATACTATTATGCAATTAATTGTGTATATTTTTAAGTGAAGTCATTGATTAAATCAACCGATTGGGAAATGCTTAATTGCTATACCAAGATATACCATTGATATGTTGACTTTCAATTGAATTGTGAGAAGTAATTACACCAAATCAACATGTAGCCAATGAGGAAAACTGGGTAAAAAAGCTAAATCACATATAAGGGCGTCAGATGTCGCAGAAGTTACGGAGTCAGACTTGTAGCCGGAAGGCCGCAGGTTCGATTCCCGACTGTGTCAAATATCGTTCTGTCCTTGGGCAAGGCCCTTAACCCAAAGTTGCTCCAGGGTGATGTCTCTGCACTCACTGTAAGTCGCTCTCGATAAGTGCTTCTGTTGAAATGTTATTATTTTTGCTGCTAGGTATAGTTATATATTTTATTATGTCTATTATATGACTAGACACTGCCTAGAATAAATAATTTATTATTAAATATGGACTAAATAAAATGGCTCATTTAAGTTTTATAAATTGCTTAGCTATTTTAAATGGTTATTATCGTCTAGAAAGAATCATATACACTTTGACACTTTTCTACCTTGACGCGGTCAATAGTAGATGAACTAAATGTAATTCTATAAAAAAAGTGTGTTTATTGTAAGGATCTCCCTGAAATGTGTACGGGGGCTGGCTAAATGACGCGCATGTGCGAGTATAGGGTTTGGTTGCAATAAAGAGGCGGTTTGAGTACGGACCACAGGGCAGTAACAGAAGGCGTCTTCACCAGAGTCTCTACAGAAGTCCTGCACTCAACTATTTGGGAGAGCTGTGATCTACACGAGCTCAGTACATTCTAAACTCAATGTGAACATGCGGGACACGTTTTCTTCCCAAGTACAAATCTTTCTCTGAACTTCTTAAAAGTTTGAAACTTTTTTCCACGTTTTGCATCGGACCGTCCGCAAGTTTTCAACTCAAGGACCAGTCCAGATCCAAAGAACCGACCTGACATACGAGCTGGTAAATATTTTTTAGTATTATAGGCATATTCTCTTTTACGTTTATGTGACATATCGTTCATCATATGGTTTATGGTCAGGCTTCTTCGGGAGAATGACAACGCACGGTACCGTGACCGCATTTGTTAACTTCAGCGCAACTTTCCTTAGAGTTGAGTTTTAGGATTCGTGTTCCATTTGAGGTGAATAGATGTTTTATTAAAATTGGCTAGAAAAGATCTGTCAAAAAATGTTCTTACGACTGATCTTTACGTAAAGTAAACATCTTCAACAATGTCTCAGTTGTGCATGAAAATCACGACTTTGAGTATTAAGTATTAGATGCTAAAGGCGAGTCAAGAACAGGTGGGATGTTTTAGAGGTAAAATCATTCCATGATGCCAAGAGGATGACTTTTAAACAGAAATACACAGACCTACATAATTCCATGCAAAATATAGGCTACCTTAATTTTCATTGCATGATACATTACGTGATTTGTTTTAAGGAATATCTCTTCGAAGCCGATGGTGTCCTTCTATTTTAAAACTTACTTTTTATCCAAATAAGTATTTAAACAATTCTGTGGTACTGTATTTATTTACTGTATTTTTCGGAACATGAAAAACCACATATATTCGTAATATATCGATTTCATTAACCTAAAATAACCAGAGTGATATATATATATATATAGCTAAGCATTTTCGTTTTATGTGTCTATTGTAAAACCTTGTCTGAACGAACTTTGCTAGGCAGCTAGAAAACGAAATCGAAATTAAATATATTTCATTATATTTAGTTTATTTTAACATTAAGCTGTCTTCGGTGCAGGTGAATGACTTTTAATAAAATCACATGTATGGCTGAGTTGGTGTATAGTCTACATTGTACTAACATTGTATCATTTTACTTGAATGCACTGCATTTACGATATGATATTTTTCTTTTTATGAATTGATAGATATCACATTTAAACGGCATTTTATCCAATAAATTGCAATATCCCTTATTTGAATTAAAACCACGGACAACGTTTCGTGGCCAACATCTTGGTTTAATGTGCAGGTCGGACTTTCAAACATGATTTAAAATAATTGTCTTCGTTTTTGGTAGCCAATATATATATTTTAATTATTATTATCGTTTTCAGATCCCACGATTCTTTGGTGCAAAGTCATTTTTTGTGTTCTGCATCAATCAACATACGGGCGTCTGTGATAATTGCTGCAAAATGGTTCGATGGATCTGCATTAACATGCGAACTTCAATACACATCACAGCGCCACAAGGAATTTAACATTATATGCGTATTAAGAGAGATGTTCATTGTACTGCAATCCACTTTTCAAATAGTCGAGATAAGGAAATTAAATCCATGTTTGCGAGCATTTTAGTGTATGAAAAATGTCCCATGTAGCATAGCCTAGTCAGTATTCAAAAATATGGACAGTAGATTTATTTGAAAAGTCCTCCTAGACTTTATATTCCCATATCGAAAAACTTGTAATGCTTAGAGTAGACAATATTGAATTACAAATGAAGTACTGGCATTGTCAATGTATGTCTAGTTGTTTATTTACGACCTGATATTATATGGATTGTTATATATCCTTGTCTGGAATCTACAAGATGCATGTGAAAACACAATCCTATGTGATCCTATGAAACTTTTTCATCAACTCAGATAAACATGTGTCCTGTAAAGCTGCCCTGATTTGATTACTTTTGGCTTGTGGGGACCGAACTGGGAACGCTGGCTGGTGTGACTTTTCTTGCCAGCACCAAGTCGAAATCCTCCTAATTAGTTAACAACGTCTTGGCAAAATGTCATTTTGGCTTACTTCAGGTCACCTTTAATCCATGGATATTGGATCATGTTTTGAATCATTAGGCCTAAACCTTAATAGTATATATGTTATATCTAGGTAGGGATCATATTTTCGAAGTAATATACATTCGTGTTATGTGTGGGTGACATGATAGGCTAATTCGATCAAGCTTCATGTTATTTAGTGTTATCTCAAATCACACATCACGTCCGCTGTCCAGCTGAGGTGCGGGATTTTACAGTTGGCCAGTCGCGACCAACGGAGAACGGGATTTAGCAGTGTTTAGTTTGATTGTTGAATAATTGAAATGGTATGTAGACATCAAAGGGTTAAGGATACGAGACTACTCGGGAGCAACCGCTGATCTCCCCTAATGACCTCGTAAGTAAAAGTCAATTACTTCTGCGTCATGATCAGAAAGGAGAAACCGCGGGGTAACACGAGCTTAACAAGGTTACATCTAATTAGGACGATTTCAACGTAATATTTTTACAACGGAATAATTTTGCTAAAATCCCAGTTTTTCAGCTGACAATATTATTAATCAATTCCAGAATGGACCTTTTCTCTAACTGGAATATGTATTTGTAGCCTGTTATGTCTACATGTTTAATTAGTATTTTATTTAGCCTCTACTACTAGGTATTATCCTATCTTAGGGTTTCGTTATGTAAGATGACATAGTACACTATTGCTTATTACAAGTTTAGATAACACATTACCACATTTAACAATTAGATAACACATTTCATCCCACGTAAACAATGCAAACCAGTAGAGCAATTGTGACTTAGTCATATTTGCATTGCTGCACAATGTTTTATTTTCTTTCTTTTCTCTTTCCTATTTACATAGCAATCCCACACAGTTACCCACTACTGACAAAGTCAAACAAAGCAAATGGCATGGATTAAGGTTAATGCTTTTCATATTTATATGTAATGAAAAGCTGATTCATATCACAAAAGAAAGGTATGGGGAGGAAGCTCTGGTTATACTAAGACAGAATAGACAGTGTACCCTGTGTCACAGAGCCTGACCATCATATTTGCTCAGAAACAAAGAGCCATTATTGTCTTTTGTTATTCCATGTTATCAAAACCTGATTAAACAGCTCACTGAGGTATTTCATTCTGAGAATGGTGTCATTCTCTTTACCTGTGTCTTAACAGCCCTGGGCTTGTTTTCTGGAAGCGGGAAACACCCCCCCACACACACACCCACACACACACACACACCTTCCCTCCGCAGACATACAGGCATGTCCCAAACACACACGTGCATGTCAGCACACACACACACACACACTTTCCCTCCGCAGACATACAGGCATGTCCCAAACACACACGTGCATGTCAGCACACACACACATTCAGATATTACACAGGCTGTCGTGTGCCTTCCAGACAGATTTGTTATATGTGTGAGTGTGTGTGTGTGTGTGTGTGTGTGTGTACATTGTGTCAGGCCACGTGTTGAGCTGCTAGTTCCTATGGCTTGAAAGTCTGGGTCAGAGAGCTCATATCACTCTCTTCGGTGGTGTGGGGACTCCCCAGGGGGAAAATAAACTCCCTTTTATCTAAGTGGTAAAGAGAGACATTCACTTGTTTCACTCTAATTCAGAGATAATGAAGCCTCTTGAAAAGCAACCAGATAATCAGACCAGCCCATTTGTGTATTGGCCTGGCATTGAAGTGATTATTCTGGGGTGTAGGGAGACAGGGGGTGGAGGTCTGTGGAGGAGGGGTAGCGTCTAAAGCCTGACAGAAGTGCATGTAATATTATCATCAATATGTTCTTTAATTCATTATCAAAGATCACAAATATACTTTGTGCTATGTTACGTTGTGATCATGCTAGTCACTATTTGGACTTTTAGTCCAGTAGAAGACACTGTTGTGTTGTTGTTGTTGTTTATAACAAAATATGACTTATGTGAGTACATATGACCTCACATTTTTGGTTGTGTTGTTTTTCCAGAGGGAATCCAGGTGAGGTAGACGCGACCAGTAGCGACACCAACCATGGGCAGCAAGACACTTCCAGCCCCGGTTCCCCTTCACCCATCCCTGCAGCTAGCCAACTACTCCTTCCTCCAGGCCTCCAACGGCTTCCATCTGCCCACAGAACAAGTCCCTGGCATCTATAGCTTCAGCGCCCTGCATGCCGTCCACCTCCACCAGTGGACACTGGGCTACCCTCCTCTCTCCCTCCCCCGCTGCACTTTCTCCAAGATCCCAGCCCTGATGGACGGACGCTTTCCTGGCATGCCTTCGATCCCCATCTTTCCCCATCTGGTACAGCCCAAAGACCAGGCATCGTTGGCCGCCACCGCCATGGGTCTCCTCCAGGGCTCTAAAAGCAAGCCCCAGCCTCGCTTCGACTTCGCGAACCTGGCCGCCGCCGCCACTCAGGAGGACCCGTTGACGGCGGAAGACCTGAGCATGACGGGTACGTCCGCCGCCGCCTCCCCTCGCCGCAGCGGGCCGGGATGCCTCGTGGACATGGCCAAGCTCTCGTCACCCGAACGCAAGCCCAGCCGCGGCCGGCTGCCATCCAAGACCAAGAAGGAGTTTGTGTGCAAGTTCTGCGGCCGCCACTTCACCAAGTCCTACAACCTGCTCATCCATGAGCGGACCCACACTGATGAGAGACCATACACCTGCGACATCTGCCACAAAGCCTTCAGGAGGCAGGATCACCTTCGGGACCACAGGTGAGACACGGGCTCCTTTTAACAAACAGATAGTGTGGAGTTTGACTGGTGTCTACATGTTGTAAATGAATTAACATTGTCTTTATTGGAAACTATCTATTTACCTGCAAAGCCTATAACCAAAAAGCCCCAAAACACCGTTGTACACTTCCGTTAAAGCACTCTACATAACGGAAACTCAGAATATGTAAACAAATATTAATAAGAACTTTGTAATTGGGAAACAATGCTACAGATTAATCTAGGTTAATAACCTCAGACAGTGTCCTGTATCACATTTGGGGCCATATGTACGAGAAGTGTCAGGTAGCTCAGTGGTTAGGGAGTCAGTCTTGTAGTTGCTTATATAGTGGATTCCTGATTGTGCCCACTGTCGTTGTGTCCTTGAGCAAGGTACTTTACCTAAAGTTGGTTAAGGGGGATGTCCCTGGACTTACTGTAGGTTGCTCAGGATAAGAGGCTCTGTCAAATGACTAAAATGAAATGTATTTCAGTTCATATGGAAATGTAATTTATGGTCATATATGTTTATACCTTTGTCAGATATCGGCATAATGTATATGGTGGAAGCATCACCAGATATATGTACATATTTCAAAATATAAAATAAATAGCAATTTTTATACATGTGACATATTTATATCCACATTTTGTATATACAATTTTGTAATTATAATATGTGGCCACATATTTTAAAATATATGTTACTTTGTTTATATATGGCCATATATTAGATGTCTCTATGGGAATTTACTTTCTTTTTTCTTTTTAAAGTTCTTCTTGATGATTTTAAGCTTTAGATTAATGTGTCCTTATGTGATCATATTTTTGTTACTCAACACTCCTGACCTTTGTGTTCTGTTCTTCCCTTAAGGTACATCCATTCCAAAGAGAAGCCTTTCAAGTGCCAAGAGTGTGGTAAGGGATTTTGTCAGTCCAGGACTCTAGCTGTCCACAAAACGCTCCACATGCAAGTCAAGGAACTAAAGCCATCCAAGATTAAGTGATGTCAACACTTAAAGAGACAAGTGGACACTGGAAAAATAAGGGGGAAACGTGAACACATAATGACCAAAGATAGGGGAACAGTGTGGAGCTCAACTGCCTGGAACGTTGCATTAGTAGAACATCTCCGAACTTGGACCAAACTGAACTGAAAGATCAGTTAATAGAAAAGTGAAAAATTCACGAACATTTGACCATCCAAGGACACCAGTGTGTACGCCGTAAGGGAGAGATAAAAGCCTGGATCTCTGTGATGTATCCAGACAGTATCCAGGAGAACCTTGGACTAGACATCCATATTCACTTTAGAGAGAGTTGGGCTGAAGGGCAGAGGGCACTTTTTGGGCCTTATGAATCCTAACGTTGTACATGGATCATACATAATGGATATATGGAACGGGATCTTGACCTCTCTGGCAAAACTGACCTCTCAGATATTCCGAAAGATTCTTGCTTTTGAGCAAAACATATATATTTTTTGAACAAGACCTTTAAGAGTCTAATGCAGTCTTTGTAAAAAACAACAGTAAATTAAATAAAAATGAAAAAAGATACAATTTGGGTTAAAGCCATGTCAGCATATCTGCCTTGTTCCTCTTCCAAAGCTCACATTCCAATGTTGTTTTTGTACAGATAACTTTTTGTATAATTGTATTTTTGCACTTTAACCTGATTATTGATTTATTTACATATATCACTGGATTCCTTAAACTTATTTTGAAAAAAATAAATAGTCTTTTTTTAAATATATTGTGGATTCAAGTTTCTTGTGAAAAGAATACCAAGACGCACTTTTCTCTTTTAATTTCAATTATATATCTTTAAGGTTTAGCAATTTAAATAACTTGCAAAAAGATCTTTCTCACTTCCTATAGTTGACACAGGAATTGTGTATTCATGTTTCCTGGAGATTCCTTGAAATTCAACACCTAATAGGCACATTATATGAAGAACAAGACAGCATCAATTAGTGTGTGTGTGTGTGTGTGTGTGTGTGTGTGTGTGTTTGTATTGGAAATAGCAGGAGTTGACCAATTCTAAATGAGAGCCATAAGGAGTTTATTCAAAATGTTACTTTAGTGGTAGGTATTTCACTTATAAATCAACAGAAGGTCTTAATGGCACAATCAGACATGTATATTGTGAAAATGAAAGAGCAGGAAAATCAGAATAAGGGAGACATTACCTCTTTCATACTTGCAACCAATTACCAGTATTTTTTCTATTGTTTTATGGACATTTCATTCAAGATAATAACAGATAATATCATATTACATCCACAATTCCTGACATCCCAAGTAAAAAAAAAAGTAGATTTAAATTATACTCCAGTATTATACTTCTAGTATACTTATGTTTACCCATAAGTATGTATTCAATGTTTAAGTATATTTGAAGTATACTTTCAAAATATACATACCAAAATATATATTAGAAGTATATTTAGGATAAATAAAATACATTTCAAGTACATTTAAATATACTTTTTTTTACTTGGGGATGAAAATAGCAGAAATACAGAACTTGAATACAACCGTTGAACCTTTTTTTTTTACAAGTGAGTGATTTGGCAAACAATTTTATCCAGAGCAACTTTCAGAAGTAAAGGAACATCCCCTGGTACAACCTAGGGTAAAGTGCCTTGCTCAAGGTTTGTCACACTCAGGGAATCAACGGGCAAACACAGTTGACCTGGAACTGATCCACCAAAATCACCTTTAAAGTTGAAAAACTGTGGACTTTTCTGTGATTTATGTACAAATAAGACATGCACCGATAGACCAGAAAAAAATCCTTGTAAAACTTACTTGGCAAAAATCACTTTCTGATTCTGTAATCCCTGGTCCTGGAGAGCTACTGCCCTTATTTTTTTTTCACTCCGAACTATAATTTAGCACACCTGATTCTAATTATTAACTGGTTGATAAGCTGAATGAGGCTACATTATGTGTGGTTGGAGTGAAAACGTACAGGATGGTAGCTCTCTAGAACAAGGGTTAGAGACCCCTGGCCTAGATGATGTTGAGATCAGGGCTCTGAGGAGGCATAACGATATTGCATGATGGATAGGCTGCCTAAGATTTTTTCTCAGTACTGTGTATATGTAATCTGGTAATGTTTTGTTTAAATTTTAATACGCTTCCCAAAAATTGATTTTAAATATGAATCCTAATGAACAAATGTTATAAATAAAGTAGCTACCAAATTTGGATGATGCTTTAATGCAAAAACTGGTAATTATTGCGATTGTAAATACATCAGTACCTTTCCTGAAATTCACCTTTTCTGTCAATAGGGACACTGAAGCACTACAACGCTCATTCCTCGTTGGGCTGTTTCTATCAGGCAGCACAAGACACAAAGAAATACATTTGAAAACATTTGTCATTTGAGTTAAGGTGTTTCAACTTTAATAACATTAGGTTCCAATCAAGTCTAGTCAAGTTGACAAGTTTAAGCATTTACTTCAAATTTGTCTTCAAATATGCTATTTTGCTCATAGTCTTCAGTTCAGTTCAACATCAAAACAACAAATGTATTGAGAAAATCTGCAGCATCTCATATAACTGATACCAGAGAACCATTGTTAGCAGTACTCTTGGCTCTGGTCGTACAACTAAAGGCCTAAGTATACTCACGGTTGCCTACCTGACAATGTGATGTCCTGAGAGCTTGTAACTATTTATACTTGCGCGTGGTGCTTACGACATTAGTTGCAATTTTCTCCTGAACAGAAGTGTCGCAACTAAGAAAAGGCTACTGACTTTGATTTTTCTACGGATTAGAAGAAGAAGAAAAAGGAAAACGATGGCAGAACTGGCAGCAACATTGACATTAATGTCAACAGTAGCTAAGATTATCATTAACAGTTTTATTATGAACCATTAACTGTGTTATTATGAATCGTTTACTGTGCCCTCGAACTTGTCCATGCTTCTTGTTTACGCTTTGTCTTGCGCCACTGAAAAAAAAGAGTGGTGCACAACCTCTGCTTTCGCACTCTAAATCTACATCATTTTCACGTCATATTGGCGCCGACAGGTTGGGATCGGCAAGTACAGTACACTGCACGTTTTCGTAATCAAGCAACATTAGCATCACAATGTAGCGTAATTCCTTGCTGTCGATATATAGCTTTTCTTTACATACCCAGTGCTGTCTCCATGGCAATTTTTTCACCCTTCCCAATTCCCACTAACCCTGCCTTGTCGGCAGCTCCACAACTCCTTTGACAGATCTGTGGGATTGCGAGATGCGCTCACATGGTTCTTCCTACCACATGTCGCCCAGCTGCCGATTTGTTTCGCACTGCACAACCGACACTGAAGCCTTTAGTTAGATCATGCACAGGATAATTATGTTCACGAACTATTCTGCCGCGATTAAACTTGCAGGTTCCCGATCTGCACACAAGGAGTTGCTGGAGAGCAACATGGCAGGATAGATAATCTGATTTATCTAACCCAAATCCTGGGCAGAGCTATGCCAATTTGCACTGCCTTGTGTAGGAGGTCAAGGGAAAGTCAGAAAACCCAGGTCAGGTTCAATCTGACGTAGACGGTCCTGCAATGCAGCGATTTAGTCCTCTATGCCAAGCGGACACCAGAATGATCAGAGGTTAAGGTTTTGGCCTTTGTACAATCCTAAAGCAAGTTGAGTCTTAAAGGCAATGTTGGCATTAAAGTAAATGCTGCACGCTTTGGCTTAACCGGAAACTAGGGGAAAAGCATTGAACCCCACACTGACTACGACCGGCTTTCAGCCACATATTAGATCCAGGCTTACAGCTATGGAATGGCTGTATGTGTTGTTGAAACTATGACATGATCTAGTGACAGTTTATGTTTGTTAGATTTCCTCAGGTCTTTGTGTTGTGGTTGAAGGTCCAGCAGGGAAGCTGCTCTGGGCCAGGCTGAGGGGAGAAGCAGAGTTCACAGGATGGTGAGCACTGTTGCTCACCGCTCTTCTGGCAGCCAGGAACTCATCAGTCCGTCAACATCTCCCTGTCCAATCCACCGGTGGGACAGGCCAGGGACACGTACTGTACTGGCCGTCCACACACACACACGCCCACAGTCACACACACACACAAATACACATTCTCAGTCACAGACACACACACATGCATGCAAACACACACACACACACACACACATGCATGCAAACACACACACACACACACACACACACACACACAGATAAATAAAACATAAATATATACCCACAAACACACACACACAGCTGGCCTGTCAGGCAGCAGCCTTGGGACATTTCCTCAGTCTGGCAGCCATTGTAGGTGGCTGAGAGGGCAAGAAGGACACTGGAGTGCCTTTCCAAACACCCCCCCCCCTTGCCACCTCTTCACGGATTCCTTGTCCCTGTGAAATGGGGCATTCCAAATGGTCGGACGTTTAAGAGCGTAAAACAATGTTTGTAGAAAACAAACCAAAAGCTACAGATCAACGCATTCTCATGGCAAGACGTGGTTAACCGTACGTAATGGAAATTCAGTTGCATTACGTAGGAAGACCTAGAATATGGCCAATCAAAATGTGAGTGTTTTTACATCTCCGTTCTACTGGAACACTTCCAAGAATAGACTGATCGTTTACAAGTACTTGGAGAAGGTTTAGTTCAGGGATAATATGCTAGGTTAGTGAGGTTAAGGTTTGGGTAGTGAGGTTAGGGTAAGGTTAAGGTAAACTGACTTTACATTTCGTAAACCTACGAGGCATACGTTTTGCTGCCTCCGGAAATGTCACGTGGATGTATGTTTTTTTACGATTTTGTACAATTTTGTATGTATCGCCATGAGACCAGCCCGTACGGCTCTACTACCCATCAGAAACGGTTGCCAAGCTGATCAGTCAAATGGTAACCTGGTCAGACCACACCTGACTCCTGGACTCTCCGCTACGCACTCTGTGGACGACAGAGATGTCATCCTCAACTACTGTATGACTGGAATGATTTAGGACAGGCTAACAGAGCTCTGTGCAAGGGGTCAACGTGTGTGTGTGTCAGTGTTTCTGGGAGCTGCGTGCGGCAGACGGTGGCTATATGCGATGACACGTTTAATGAGCCGGGCCGGTAGGGAGGGGAGGGGGCAGGATGAGCAGACAAGGGACTGACAGACCCGGCGGCCCGAGGGGGACTGGTTCAGCCGCTACATGTCCGCCCTGACTTCCTTCTGCGAGGAAAAGGGAAACCAGGATGATAGATAAACTGTTCCACTAATTTAGAAAAGAACAAGGGGAATGCCAGGAAGGTGAAAGCAGGTCTTGATGAAAATCACTTCCACTTGGTGTGTGACCCTTTCACCTTTCGACCCTCAGAAAGGAGCACAATACACCAAGCCCCATTAAACCATAGGGAAATACTGTATGTAAAAGCTGTTACTTCTAGGGGTCAATGAAAGGTGATCCCTGCCTCATGGTATGACTAATACTCTCTCAAAAAAGCCATTGTTGAATGGAGACAAATTTGCGGTGAGTATTCTGATTCCGACAAACGTGCCAGGACTCCCGATGGATTTCTACTTCATATGACTCAAAGCATTTACACCTTTCAGATTGTTGAACATTGTCCCTGTCTAAATAAACTTCATAAAACATATGATATAAAGGTTAACGTGCCTTGGCTCTCCTGATAAGTAATCTACATTTGATTCAACTTTTATTTCACAGAGGAGCACCAGTTTGAGCCCAATTCTCATTTGCGATAAATACGCTGGAATATGGAGCAAATGTATGTGTGATTCACAACACGCCTCAAGAGACAAATGGGAACAACATCTCAATATGGGCAATATTACAAGTGTTTAAACTCATCATAACAATGCCATTTTAAAGACCAGACATTTTGCTGAGCATTGCCGTCCGGTTCAATGACGTGTACGCACGGTTACCCACGTATTGCCATGAGAACAGGCAACATTTCAGAAAATAAGTGTTGGTGTGTACAGAAATAAAAGTAACCTAGTATGTCGTTTGTGTTGAAGTGTACCGTATTAACTTATCCTTTGTTTTTAAAGCTTTACCTAAAAAATGCATTGAGATGGAAGCAAATGGAGTAATTTTGAATGTAAACATTCAGTAAACTTGGTTTGTCCTGAGGAACATGACAAAGAATTCATTATTATACTATTACAACTAAGGACACATAGAGGTTCACCGAGCTAACCTTAAATAGTTTTACTGTAAAAGAGAAAAAAGAAAAAACTTGGGACTGTAAATTAGGGAGCAATTGTTAGTTAGTTCAAAGTAAGTATAATGGCCGATTAAACCAATGGCTCATGTTCACAAAAGACCATGGGAAAATGTCAGGGTAAGGACAGCCAGACAATAAAACACTGTGGAAGGAGAAAGTCCAACTTGTACACATTATCTAAACACCACCTGATTTTTTTTACCTTTTAGCCTCTAATAAGGACATCAAGTGATTATATATCCCAATGGAGCAATTTGTTTAATTTATTTTCTCTCGACAACACATTCTTTAAATATGAAACAATGAGCCAATAAGGCAGAAAAGAGATCTGAGTGTATGAAATGGAATGCTGCCCAATAGGGCCTGCCTCATCGAGTGATATCCAAAAATGCTGAAAAGCTCGTAAAGTTAGCCTCAAGTAACACTTAGTCAATCAGTGTGATCCTCTCCCAGCTCAGCCCATTACTTGGACAGGCCTGGAGTAAAACAGTTCCTGTGCCCAAAATGTTGATTTGTTTCATGAAATACAAATTTATGGCTGTTAAACAACTTTATGATATAATTGAAAGCAACAAGCTCAAAAACATAATTCAAAGATAATTTCAATATGCCTAAGGCTCTAAAAATGCAGGGCGATGCCAAAGAGTAGGAAAACAATTACACTTTCAAGTGTAATAATTTGTGTTAGTGGTCAAACACCGTATGAGGGAAAAATCCTTGCATGCAATTTGTTTGGAAATATCACGTTTTATATCACAAGGGACTAGCTGGATACTTGCCTGAAACAATTGTACATTATCCTTAGAAAGATGATCTGTGCACACGTAGATCAACTTAAGCCAATATGTATCAAAAGGTAAACTTTGGAACTCAAGTTGCTAATTGTTTACTGCACATTTTCAGCTTGAATGTCGACTGTGGGGTTCTCACAATCATAGTGTTAGAACATTTGCTATAGTTACTATGGCCTTAAGAGAAGCACCACATTTGGTCTATAGAAAATGGTTCTGGACAATTCGGGCAGCATTTTTGGGCACAATTTCACACCACACCTTTTGGGAAATATATTGCCGCTGACACAGACTTGTAAAGCTAAGGATTTCCTGTCATTGGTAAGATGCTCCCAGTGTATCTAGCAAATCCTGGTCTGAAACATCTATATTCCCTTTGAGTTCATCGGCCCATATGATGGTTTATTGTGTGAAAAAAAATAGAAAAGGGGTGATTTCTTTCCTCTGATGTTAACCTACCATAGACTACAATGTAAAACCCATCCATTGAGATTTACAGTAAGATTGTTAATCTATGATACACACTGCAAACTTTGAATTTGAACTTAATCCATACCCAATTACAAATAACATTGACTTCTAAAAAACAAAGCCCATTCCAGAGCAGAATATTTTACCAAATAAACATTTCTCTTATTAAAACAGTGTACAATTAAAAGGAGAACCTTTGTGTCACTTTCCATTGCCATGGAAGAATACCCGATACCCAAAGTCATATTTATTGGCTGTTACAGGCACCCTGTGTGGTACTATGTATTCAGTTTCTTGAATTCATTGGAGTGGGGGGTGGAGGATAATTTTTTTATTGTTGTGAAATAAGAAGGCACGTCAAGTTCAGTCATTAATTCCAGGTTCTTTCCAATAAACCCAGAAAGCTTTTTGTGACTCCTTTGAATATGGATTCGAATGAATTCCACCCCCTGCCCGCCCTATAACCTAAGATCTTGCCAGTTCCCCAACCCCTGCAATGAGACTCTGGTGTATGTCTCGTCTAACTATTCACTATAGCCCAGTCCACGCTGGCTCAACACATTATTGTTTGGCAACCAAATTGAAGTTATAGCAAAAAAAGGGCCTATAAACCGGGGCTGTTGAATAAGCCATTGGCTACTTCTAATACGATGCTAATGAGGCATGCAAAGGATTTTGTAACTATTAAGTTTTAGATCATATGTCCAGTCTTAAAAAACACAATTATTGCTATTTTTTATACACTGTCCAATTAACATTGTCCAATTGATTGTCCTTTTCACAACGACATCCTTTTTGTGTCGGCAGCATTCCACATATTTGCAGATACAGGAGGTCTTGATAGGTCCTGGGGGCACTTCTACAATACTGTATTATTATGCAATTTTAAGGAACAGAAATAATTGGGCCCAACTTGGATTGTGTACGGGAATTCAAATTTATCGTTTTGACATTTCCAATTTTGAGTGTCTTTTTCTCAGGGTTTTGGATGTGGTAGCACATGTTGGTGGTTCGGATAAATCCCCATGTGTGTACCACAGTCTCAACCCAACCAAGGCCAAGTTGGCCTTTCATCAAAAATTTGTTCTAGTTCTTGAGGACGGTGCACTCTCCAAACGACCAGACGCGTGTTTTGGTTGAGAGGAAAACACCAGTCGCCGCCTGGGCGGATCTGTGCACTCCTCTTTTAAGTGAAATTAGTTCTCCTGGTTTGTGGGTAAGCTGCTCTGCTTTGAGACTAAAGAACCATCTGAATGAAGTGCCCCCTAGTCTTCTGGCTCATGGTCCTGATGATTTGTCACAGAAGGTTGGGTTACATGGTAGTGACAGCGAACACAGAGGGTATAGAGGATCCCCATGTCTGGCGTTGCATTAGCATGACCCTAACAGAGGGTAGTGCCAGTTATCCTAATCAAAAGGGTAGCCAATTCCATCAGGGCATCAAGGAGGTCTGGAAGGCTAGAAGGCCATTGGTTCCTGGATTAGCATTTTCCCTTCAGATGGCTCTTATTTACAGTACATACAACTAATCAGAATTGTTCTTTGTTCATACCGATTTGCATGATTGGATAGTAATACAAACATTTCTTTTAATTTAACTGATTTGAGTATAGTGAATAACCAGAGCAAATTAAAACTACAATAAACTGTTCCAACTGCTCAGACAGATTAGGCAGCTTCGAGGGTGTTTAACGTTCAGGAAATGGTTGAAGTTTTTAGGGATGTATTTGAATTAACTCTGGGTAAATGTACTGTAGGAATCATTGATTCTCTCTGCTGTGAATTTTACATGTGCACATTAAATTTTATTTTGCCTTAAAGCAAAACAGTCAGGTTAGACATGCTTCTATTGTCACAGTCCACTGTGGGTTTTTGTCACCAAAGCACCAGCAGATATTACTAGTACTGGTATGTTGTACAATCAGGCCCATAACCCCACTCTAAAATATTGATATTATCTGTTGAAAGAAACAAATGTAAAATCCCAAAGCACCTAGCTCATCCAGCA
>JACXGM010018995.1:0-18665 GCA_016801145.1 Umbra pygmaea | reverse complement strand
GAATTGTGTGTGCATTTATGAATTTTGTGTGCATTTGTGAATTTTGTATGCATTTGTGAATTTTCTGTGCTTTTAAATTTTTGTGTGTGCATTTGTGAACTTTCTGTGCATTTGTGTATCCTGTGTGTGTATTTATGAATCATGTGTGTGCATGTATGAATCATGTGTGTGCATGTTTGAATCCTGTGTGTGCATGTATCAATCCTGTTTGTGTATATGTGAATGTAGTGTGTGCATTTATCTTTATTGAGACTGTTTTAGCTCCATATGCCCTCACAACTAGCATTATAAGGTAATTTTCAGTTCACACTAAAACTGGGCATATATAATTAGCATGAAAATATAGCCCATAGAACGGTCGACTCTGTACCCATGTGTTCTATATCGTGGAGCTCCACCCTATAGAGGGAGCTCTGCTCCTGGTGGTTTACCCCCCCTGACTGACCAATGGGGTGACAGCGCGACCCCTCTATATAAGGGGGTCAGCCCGCTAATACATCCTCTCCTTTACTTCATCCGAATCGGTTTTAGTAGCTGCATCTACAACAACAACGTTTTGTTCAGACCACCAAAAAAACCTGTCGCTGCCACCGTCTCGCCGAGGACGACGGGTTACAGGTTTGCTAGCCCTGCATGCCACGTGTTTGTCCTCCTCTACTAGACCTCCTCCTCAATTTCATTCTTTGTCTCCCTCGCATTCATTCCCTGTTTCCTGCTACGGCGGAGAGCTTTGAGCATGTGTCTGTGCATGGTAAGGTTAGACTGTTTCATTGGACACCTGTGTTGTTGAACCAGAGCAGTGCTTGTGTTCACAATATGGTTCCTATGCTGTGCCTTGGCTATGTTGCCTCCCCGAGCACCTTACATAACCGGGGTCTGCATGGTTCGATACACTATGAGTCTGTGATCTCCCCCAATGCCGTGTTGACCAGTGCTTGAAGTGGGAAGAAAAAGGTGCCGGTACTCTCTTGCATTGGCAAATCATTAACATTTGAGATTTTTACAGTGAAAAACTAAACTTGTAGATATTGCTGGTACAACAACAATTTATTGTTATTTATAACAACATAAATGTATTTATTTAAACAAGTCGTGTGTGTGTCCCTTGACCAACAGTCAGGCCATCCATGTGTTTCGTTACTCACGTTATTGTTGACGTTTGTGTCATTGACTAAGGTAACATTAACGTTGTTAGACTCCTCATTAATGCTAGCAGTTCCACTCACATCAACCTTCAAGGTCTAAAGCTGGATTCACACGAGACATGGCAAAAAATCCCTGTACGGCATCATAATGCAGACAAACTTGTACACTGCAATCAACATCGTAATCATTCTTCCGCATCTACGAGATGGTGGGCAACATTGCATACAACTGGCCACGTCCTCCAGCAAGGCAACTGACAGGAGCTGTTTTCAGTTTAGTATTAATTGACAATACGAAAACTACCTACTGAGCTGTCAAATCTTGTCTTGCAATCTCACACACCCATAGATGAAAGCGACATATTAGCTCTTTCTCAGAGGTAAATCAACTTCCGGTTCTGGCACCGTACGGCAAAGCACTGCAAACGTTGGATTATTTCAACTCTTGCGACACACCCACGGACCGCATCTACATTTTGCCGGTTCCAGTAGATTTGCCGCAGCGGTGCGCATTGCTTCCTATTGAAATGAATGGACTTCCGCCGCAATGCAACCAGTTTGCCGAACCTGGTGTGAATCCAGCTTAAGGGATTTTAGGTCCGCCTGGCACAAAGTTGACCTTTTGGCCTCTGGAAAGGACATACTTTGACCTACAGTGAAGTGCCTTATGGTTTTGGACTCAACAGACCCAAGGCTACAACATGGATTAATGAAATCCAACATCCTGGATCATTGAATTATGTTTTATTAAATATTTATCCCAAAAAAAGAACATATGTATATTATGTTTTATTTGTGTAAAAGCATGGAAACCATGACGAATAAGGCTTTTCAATGCATAATGTCAAGCCCCCAGGGCTCCTGGACAGGTGTGCAAAGTTTGGAGGCCATACAAACTAGTCAACATCAAAATGCTGCACCCATTTCTTACAATATTTCAATACGTTTTTGAAATCCCAGCTATTTTTAACGTGTAACGTCTTTAGTAAAAAAGGTGTCTATAAAACATGACCGACTTTGCGGCGTCATAGCTCCGACTGTATTTAACCCACATGGATAACACCAGTTACTCTTTTCATCTGATCTTCCTCTTTCCAACGGTACCAAGCATGTACCGCGAAGCTTTAGAACGTCGGGAGACTGTGAAGGGTTTTAATTAACGTTAGTTTGAAGCTCATGAAACGTACCCAATGTTTCTGGTTGGACTTGGACCTCTGTTGACGTGTCTGCCTCTGGCACACGCATTCTTTTAGTACCTTTCTAAAGCCAGGCTAGCATAACGACTTCAAAAAGACACTTCTTTTTATTTTCTAGGTTTTCAACAGTGAAAAATAAGTTACGGTCAGGCGACAGCATTTTCTAACTAGTGTCTGTGGAGAAGCGAACTTTTGATAGGGTGGGCTGACTGCTTGCCTTTACGTGATTCGTCAAGAGATCTGAAGTATGTCACGTAGTGCCCTCTGGGTAGTGTAGTTTATGTAACGTTAGGATCATTACCACTCTCTCTGACACGGACACTTTCTCTGTCAGTGGTTGCGTACCTGCTACATGCGAGAGGCATCGCTACGCAAGAAAAAGTGCCGGTACGCTTAAGAGTAAAATGTAGAGGTGCCGGTACTGCGTACTGGTGAGTACCGCCCCACTTCGAGCACTGGTGTTGACCCTACCCGTGAGGACGGCACAGGCGGTAGGTATGAACAGGTTACCACTAACACACTGTTTTCCGACTCTGTTACCTCTACGAGGGCTTTACACAGTCTAAAAAAGTGAAATCAAAGCGTAGCAAGAATGAATGTCTTCATCTTTACTTTCAAGAAGTATGATGGGGCTGCAATCTGATAGTTTCTCCCTGCACGCTCTGTCTGTCCCCCCTCACACACATCACTCTTTGAGAGCATCTACCGCGCTGTCTGTTTTTCCCACGGAGAGGGGGCTTCCCTCTATGGGAATTAAACAGCATGCTGGACATGACAGAGGTATTACTGGAGAACTAATTCTCAGCAACGTTACCCTCAGGGCAGCTGCAACACGCTACGCCCTTTTCACGTGCCCCCCCTTAGGTTCTTCCCACCTTGATTGGGTTGAGAGGAGCGGCTTTAGGGGCCTACCTAGTTTTTCAACTCTTTCTACTGTCCGTGACACAGACAGTAGCTCGCCCACTCTCTCTATCCTTCTCAGAGTGTCTAGAGAGGTGTTTCATCCCCAGATGGCTAATTTTGTCAATTCAGAGGATCCATTCCCTTCAGTTCCGACGCCCTCCCCCTGTGTTTCAGAAAATCAGGGAAACCCGCGTGACGTCACAGACACAGAGGCCTTCCCTGGAGGGTGAAATTGCGTAATTTCTAGAGAGATCAGCAATCTTGCTGATTTCTCCCGGAGACGAGGAGAGAAGGGTTTACTCCCTTTACTTTGTCGTACCAAAGAAGTCAGGGGGAATTAGATCTATTCGAGCACTGAACGAATCTGTCTGCTAAGGGAGTTTTCGTATGCTGATGCTAAAACACTTGATAGAGTGAGTCCAGCAGGGTGACTTCTTCATGAGCATAGACCTGAAATATGCTTACTTTCATGTAGAAGACACTGGAGTCTCCTCCTTTTCACTTGCCAAGGGAAGTGTTACGGATACAGGAGAATGCCATTCAGATACGTTCTAGCCCTGGCCAGGTCCCCAGAACAAGCTATGTCTAGCACAGCGGAGACAATGGTTTGCCGGCCTCAGATTGGACCGAGTGTGTCACCCCCCCACTCAGAACACTAAAACCATCTGGAGTTCCGAGTGGGGTTACTGGTTCTGCGCCACTTTGCGTCACTGGTTGCTGGTTGCAACGCAAGCATAAGGTCGGACAGCCACGCGTCCGTGACCCACATAGATCAATAAAGGGGGTTGAAATCCCCCGGCATACACTCAGACCTGATGAAAATGATCTGGAAAAGGTTTGGCAGAGCACAAGGGGACCTGTTTGCCTTGAAGGAGAACACTCAGTGCCGTTTTGGTTCTCCTTGATACCATCAGGCAACCCCTCACTAAAGGTGGACATGTTCACATGTCCGAGATGGACCTCCACTACGGCTTTTCCCTTGCACGGCGTCTCCTACACCTGATGCAGAAAGTGCTACAAGGGAAATTGTCACTGATCCTGGTAGCTCCGGAGAGACCAGTAGCTATTCAGTTTCCGGAAATGAGGGAGATGCTCTGTGCACCCCCATGACGAATTCCATTCTGGCGGGACGAGCTGGTTCTGGCTCAGGGTGCGTTTTTTTCCCCCACCAGTTCTAACCCAACCATTCCAGGTCTGGGCCCTGAACGAGAGAGACTGAGTTGCAGCGGTCTGCCTGTGAATGTTATTCAAACGATTCAATGTGCACGTGCAGTAAAAATTACACATGGAGATGGAAGCTCTTTGAAAGCTGGTGTGCTTTACATGAGGTTGACCCTCAGACCTGTGAGGTTAACACAGTTTTGAGTATTCTCCAACATCTACTGGAGGAAGAAAATTGCCTGGAACATTAGGGTTTATGCGTCAGCGATTTCTGCTTGTCATGATGGATGGGCAAATTCTTCTGTTTTCGCCCACTCCCTGGTCACGCATTTTCTAAAAGGAGTGCGCCACTTGTGCCCCACAGTGAGAACGAGACTCCCTAAATGGGAACTGTCCATGGTCCTGGGGGCTTTACAGAAACCTCCCTTTGAACCTCTAGAGCAGATTCCTATGAGGTTGCTGTCTGTTAAGACTGCACTCCTTATCGCTCTGGTTTCAGAGTGAGTGGCTTCTGTGCACTGTCGGTGCATCCGGGCTGCTGTATTATCAATGGTGATAATAGCAGAGCTGTGTATTAGTCTTCCTTTTCTTACAGGGCAGGTGCTCTGAAGATCTCCTTGCTACATTTAACTGTCAAATGTATTCCTTATGGTCAATGGTTATTTATGCTCGCCTTTACCTGGTCATGGGTTTTAATAAAAAACTTCCAAAAAACGGATGAACCCAGCCTTGTACTTTTACTTTGGACTATTTACAATGCTGAACTTTTTACAGCATGTGTTAGAGCAATATTAACAAATCAAATGTGCTGTCCCTTATTCATAGTTTTAAGAGTATGGTGATTTGTATGGTGATTTGTTTGTCTCATTGGGGGAAAATACCTGGGCAGAAAATACCTGGGCTGAGCAGGTGCTTCTCTCCCCTCCCAACACCTCAATTCTGCCTCGAATGCACATCTATTTCACTTCAAACACTCGCTTTATTAGCGCATCCTATTCGCTTTGGACAAGCGAGTGGATTCAAATTGTTCAAGCGTCCAACTTGACGCGATAGAAGCGAATTTCACGCTCAGCGTTCGGTATGAATGCAGCATAAAACCCACCTGTATGCGCAATGCTCAAGTGGTGCGTGATGGTCGACTAACAATGAGATTAAGCAGCTGAAAAAGAATACGTCCGTGTTCCGATTGTTCTCATCTCAGCTCCGCCAAGACAAAATATACATGCCATTTAAAAAATCTTTAATTAATTGTCAGAAATATCATGTTTTCAAAAGCATCACTTTCATCAAAATTTATGTGACATATTTCCAGTAGGCAACTGACTGCAAGCAGGCACATCCGAGCAGGATTATGTGCCGGAGCTGAGCCCTGGAGAGCTCCGGCCCAATTTAACCACTGGCTCACAGCAACTATTTGTGTGTCACGGATCTGCGAGGTCTGGGGTCCCTCTGTCTAAGGGCCATATGTCTCACTGGCTATTTGAGGCCATCAAGGTGGCTTACACCTCCATGGGCCTACAGACTCCTGAGGGTGTAAGGGCACACTCCATGAGAGGTGTGGCAGCATCTGCTGCACTCTTCAGAGGTGTGGGGGTGGAGAAGATCTGTGAGGCTGCCTCTTCGGTGTCACCATCTCCGTTCATTAGATTCTACCTAATGGATGTCTCTTACTCTGTCCGCTCTGGGCTTCCCGCTTTACATCTTGCTCTTCTCCCTCTCTCTATTCGCATTCTCACAACAACTTGGTGCTATCACCAGTTTCAGGTTGTGGCTCCCTCTCACTCTCCTTGTGACCATGGGTTACAGTGTGGTTTGTTGAGGAGGAATGGAATTCTATTTTCCCTCATTAAGGGAAAATATGGGGAACCGGGTATTGGGATGCGTTCAATCTTTTGCAACGTTAATTCCTTTCTCTTGGTTCCCAACACTGGTCTAGATTATTCCTTATTCTGGGATCGCTTCGCGATTATAGCAGATGGAGTGGTCAGGGGTACATTTGACCGCGTGTAGCTCTGCCCTAATCCACTAGGAGCAGACTCCCCCTATGGGGCGGCGCTCCACGATATATAATGATAATTACCAGAGTTTTGTAACTCCAGTTCTATGAGTGGAGCGGAGCCCCATAGGGCTTTCTGGTCTAATCACTCTTCCAATATTCGGCTTCAGTTTATTGGGAGGATGTATTAGCGGGCTGACCCCCTTATATAGAGGGGTCACACTGTCAACCCATTGGTCAGTGACGGGTATGGAAATATTTTTCAGATGCATCCTGCTTTGCAGAAGGGGTGAACCACTAGAAGCAGAGCTCCCGCTATGGGGCTCCGCTCCACTCATAGAACTGAAGTTACAAAACTCAGATCACCATCTTTATAAACCCCTATGTTCATTTTGCACCAGAGTTGTCCTTTAACCTCGTACACTGTGTACACTAAACTCTGCCATCCACCCGAAACATTCATCTAGCACCCAAAAACAGGTCATATGGAAATATTAGATCAATAACACGTATGATATTTCATGACTGATCAAGCAATACAAAAGTATACACTCATAGACCTTTGTGCTTCCAAAATGTCCTTAGCATTCAGTAACGCTCATAAGTGGCTGAAAACAATCTTCCCATAGCCTTCAGAGTCGACACCGAAACAGACCTTGATGCAGTCGTTGCCGATCCAATGCGAAATGAATGAGGCATATACAGCTCTGGAGACAGTCCACATCGAATGTATAATTGTCACAAACGTGAAGAGAACCAGTCGCATGTCATGGGTCTGCCGGCATCAATGATGAATAGAGGATCACCAGCAGCATCTTTTGGTCGACACCGCAGGTAATAAGATTATCATTAACTATTACTATGTCAGTCATCTAACCAATTCCCAAAAAATCTATGTTGGGTAAAGTAGCTTGTACACTTACATTCCAGTTACTGGCTGAGTCCACAAGTTTTGGGAAGTCCCAAATTAAGACAAAATGATCAGGTAAATGGAGTTCATATCTTGCTGGTTGAAACGTTCCCCAGTTCCTCTTCCCTGGGAACTACAGCTTCCCTATTCTTGGCCACTCAGAACTACATTTCCCATAACCCGGACTCAATCAACCAAATTCCATTCACCTGCTCTCACCCAGTCCTATATATGACATTTATGAAGTTAAAGCATTAATAATTAATACATTTCCTTTTCTCCCCTGTTGGAATAGTCTGAGTTAACAACGGAGAAATGCTTAATAAATGCGTATAGAGGATTGATAGTATAGACGTTGTTGAAATTTACTATCTAACTATCTGACCCCATAATGATCATTGATCCGTGGGTGTAAACAGCTACGGAATGAAATAATAGAGTGACCCGGGAAAACGTAATCGCTACCCGCGATATTCAGAAAACAGTGCGTAGGCTACCTAGCTTGAACTGTGTGCGTGATAAGGGCTGAAACTTCAGAGCAGGCCGCAACAAGATAGCTTACGTTCCCATTAATGACTCCACCGGAGATGTTCTGGGAAATGATTTAGAATGTCAGACAGACAGAACTTAGTAAAGAGAATAATATTTAATTCCAGATAAAGGGCATCGAAGTACAACGCTTTAACCGGACACAGAATTACACAATACAATACCAAGAATTACATGTCGTCTATACTCCTAAATATGTTATACGATCTAAGCATGTCTTATACGGTTCAGTGTATTTCTCAACATTTATTCAACACATTTACTATGGCGCGCACTGAACGTGGGCCAGGAGAATCGTTAAAGAGAACTCATCTGATTAACCTTAAAAAAAGGCTCATATTTCCACCGAGAGGTGACGCCCACCTATCTCCCGCTGTATACAAAATAAAGATCAGTTCACTGGCTGGAATTGGAAAACAAAGGAGTACATCAACAATTAGATTATGCGTCGCCTCGGCGGCGCTATCCGGGCTGTAACAAAAGGGCTGAGCTATAACATGTGAATATGCTTCACTGTAGAAAGCTAGCATTAATCTCTTTTAGTCGCTCTGTGGAGAAAATCATATAGCTTTGCATGTAGTAAAACCAAAATTCCCTTTATGGGATGATCCAGCAAGCCCCAAAGTGATATATCATGATATACAGTATAATGTTGAGATCTCAGCTTCTTGTTTGACTACCATAGTGGGGGTTTTGGCCCCCCTCCCTTACGGGTCTCACTCCGGCAGTCGTCAAGAGTGTGAGAGACTGCTAGTCCTTAGACAGCTGCTATAATCAGTCCTGTGAAACATCTAAAAATCCACTACATTGGAATGTAACTGAAAAGTAGCTGTACCCAACACTGCAAATCCCCAAAACCAACAGGAGCAATGTGGTTCGAAAACACAAGCAACTTAGACAACCATCGGAATCAGTCCCAGACGATCCAAGAACATGAGGAAGACAAAATTTGATAACCACGCTACCCAAAACAGTCCAAATGAACCTGCTCAATGAAAAATTATGCAAAAGAAGGCACCAAGCAGAATTGTGACAATATATTGTCCGTAATAGAACAAGCCAACTCCAACACACCAGGACAGAAAACCAACCACCAGAAACGGCAGGGCTTACCACGAGACCATCAGCCGGCCGTGCAACATGCCACGATGGCACGCATTTGAATTAAAATAATGTAAAATCATAGCCGTAGGGTGACAATGCTGATACAACAAGAAATATCTAAACCATAGCAAAACAAAACAGTCTGGCTAAATAGAAAGGAAAACAAATAAATAACTCCACAGATGCAAAATTGTAACAACCATGGAGCCATAGCCCTTACTGTTGCACACAACAACCATTACCAATACCACCGGTCACATCATCGGCTAAGTACATACCAGACCTGTGGCATGCCAATCACGGCAGCACAAGCAATCATACGTGAAGCCAGCTCAGATGTAAGACAATCCCTGTTCATGACAATACCGCCCAGCCAACCATACCCAGGCATGACACCAACAACATCCCAACAATATTAAAATGCAAGCACTAAGAAGACTTCCCATAGTACCAGCGTGCCAACTGCAGCTGCCTGCATGACAACATAGACACAGGTCAGACCCTTTAAAAGTGCATATATGCCACCGTCACCCAAGACAACTGGATACTTGCACACCATAAGGTTAAAAGTAGTAATGACAATACCTTACACCACAGCAAATCAATATGAAAGCATCCACCTACATCATCCGTACAGAGCGTCCCTCAAAACTTCTGTACTAGATGCATACAGATAGATGATATCAGTACTGCCCACACCGGAAACAGAAGAAAACAACATTAACCTAGAGGCTGTGACACCAATGACATCAGCCTATGTTTGTACCTGTCAGGATCCAGGAAAAGAACCAAGTGTGAATCCAAAAGCAGATGAACAAGAGGTGAGTGATAACAATAATATTTATTGAATGTATTAGGTCAGGATAATGGTAATTTTCAGAGGGCACAGAAGACGGAAGGTCTGGATGGCCAGAGGGGAACCAGGTGAGTGATGACCAGCTCAACAGCACAGATGGCTTCTGGAAATGGAGGAACAGAGAACCAGGGTGAGATAACAACAACTCGGAATAATAAGGGCACTGTATTCAGACTGGCAGTAATAAATATTAAAACAAATAAAGCACAGTGCACAGTTCTGTCAAGAGAACTGGCACAAAACTAGAACACACTTCTTAGTACAGTAATCCGGCGGGGACTGACTGCCTACTCCTCCCTAATAAAGCGACTGTGGCAATCAGACCCAGGCAAAGGAAATAGGTGCTTGTGATTAGTGTTGATGGGACTGGTGCTCTGGGACTCCTGCCTTCAGGAGTGCAGGGAAAACAGGAACTGGTGCTCGGGAACGGGAGGACAAACAAATAGAGACAGACCAAACACACACACAGGGGGACCAGGAACAGGGAATTAATACACAATGAAAAAGGGAAACAGGCTCAGGAGGGCGGGTTCGTGACAGGACCTCCCCTCCGAGGGATGCCACCGGGCTTCCGGCTGTAGAACTCCCTGATGAGAGAGGCATAAAGGATTTGCCGCTGAGGGATCCAGCTACTGATTGAAAAACAACGCCCATCTGGCTTGGTGTGGGTTGAGGTGTTTAGCAGTGCGCACATACTCCAGGTTCTTGTGGTCTGTCCAGACCACAAACGGAAACTTCCAGCCAATGGCGCCACTCCTCCAAAGCGATTTTGTCCACCAACAGCTCCCGTTTTCCCACATCGTAATTTACTTTTGCAGGCGACAGACGAAAAGACAAAAAGGCACAGGGTTGCACCTTACCATCTTTCAAGGACCGCTGGTACAACATTGCTCCGATCCCCACGTCTGAAGCATCCACCTCCACAATGAACTAACGTGTCGTGTCAGGTTGGGACAGTACCTTGGCAGAGGTGAAACAGTGTTTAAGCTCCAAAAATGCAGAATTGGCAACCGGGGTCCAGGCACAGGGTCTAGTCAGGGAGGTGAGGGCAGTCAAAGGGGAGGCCACCTGACTGTATTTCCGGACGAACCTTCTGTAAAAGTTGGAAAATCCCAGAAAACTCAGCAACTTCTTACGAATGTCCGGCATACGCCAGTCCAGGACAGCAGATACCTTTTGCCAGGTCCATCTTGACTTGGCCCTCTGCTACGGCATAGCCAAGGAAGGTGGTGGATTGCTTGTGGAACACACATTTTTTGGCCTTGACAAACAGGTGGTTCTCCAACAGGCAAAAGAGGACCTGGTGGACGTGCTGGACATGAGTGGAGACATCAGGATAGGAGTATATTGTCAAGGAAATGTACAATAAAATCCCGAAGGACGTAGTTGATCAGGTTCTGATACATAGCAGTTGCATTAGTTAAACCAAAAGGCATAAACAGGTATTCAAAATGACCCAGGGGGGTGTTAAATCATGTTAGCCATTCCATACCCTCCTTGACCTGAACAAGGTGGTAGGCGTTTTGTAAGTCAAGGTTGGTAAAAATGGAGGCTCCCTGTAAAGAATCAAAGGCAGAATCCATTAGTGGCAAAGGATATTTGTTCTTCACGGTCTGAATGTGCCAAAGCCGTCTGAATGTAGTCCTCTAGGGCTTCTCGTTCTGGCTTAGAGACGCTGTTGAGCCGTGGTTTCAGAAACGTGGCTCCTGAAACCAACTGAATGGAACAGTCATAAGGGTGATAAAGTGGAAGATAGAGAGTTTTGCTGAAAACCTCCTCGAGCTCATTGTATTTGGCTGTTACTTTTGTGAGGTCAATAGGTGTCATAGTGGTCTTCTGGCTAGGAGCAGACTGAAAACAGGCAGACTTCAAACAGAGTGCATGACAAGTGGGACTCCATCCCATGATTTTTCCAATAATCCAATCAATCCTAGGGTTATGACAAACTAGCAATGTATGACCCAATATCAGCGGTATCTCCTCAGAATGGTTTCCGGAAATAGTTGTGATCTGAGAGAGTAGTTGTGATCCGAGACAGTAACCTGCCGTCAACCGTCCTAGCCTAAATTTAATTCTCCAATATCACCATAGGCAAACCCCATTGCTTCACTAATGCTTATTCAATAAAACTGTCATCAGAGCCCAGTAAAACTTGGCATGTGAGAGACTGACCTTGAAATGAGATGGTGACGTGGAAGGTTGTTCGGGTCTGAGAGGATGGGACATGTGTTGTCTGACTCGCTAGGACTGTCCCATTGCCTAACAATTCGAACCGTTTCCCGATCTGCAAGGACAAGATGCCAAGAAGTGACCCACTTCCCCCCAATACAAACAACAGTTATTCTCCATGCGGCACCGGCGATCTGTTGCATCCAAACGATTTGCATAGGCTCAGGAACACTCTCTCCCTCCAAAGTATTTACTGTGACCTTGGAAACAGGCGGGGTCCTTCTATCGCCTCCTGGTGGTCGGGTCTTATGAGGTAACCGAGCCTCACCGTGTCGTCTCTCCGGTGTTCTCTCATCCTGTTATCTATGCGCATAGACAAAGCAATGATTTAATTCAGTGTACTGGTCTCGGGATAGGAAATTAGATTATACTTTAACCCAGTTGTGACGGATGCTGCGTGGCGAAACATTACATCTCCCGCCGGTTACTGCATTGCTCAAATCAGAACCTCCTGCCGGCTGCTGTGCAACGCAGCATTTTGTATTTGTCATCCTTTTCATGATGTGTGCAGCATAGAATGCACTTTCATTGGTTCAAATACACACGAGATGTTTTTTGTTCATTTTTTTGAAGACGACATGACCACCCAAATGTACCCTGGACTGCTGAAAATCCCATCAATCAGAAATACACGTGTGTTTGTATTTTAAAATGGCTATGACAGAGGAGGATTTTGACAGCGAGGGCATTGATTTGGAAGATAGTGAGGAGTGTAACAGGGAGGTGGTAGAGGATTACCTGCCGAGCAAGGCAAAGCAGTTCACCCGCAAACCATATTTTTACCGATGAGCTTTGGGACATGTTGGTGACAGAAACTAATCGGTACACTGAACATAGTAAATAAATAGCATAATAAATAGTAATATAATTATGGTGATGATGGTTGATAATGATAATAATAAATACAATAATGTTAATATATAAATACAATACTGGCATAATGAATAAATAGCATCATACATACTGTACTAATACAATACTGGCATTGTAACACTTTTACATTAACAAACACTCGGAACAAGGGAGCATGGGAAAACAGTTCAGGACCTGGAGGGAACCTTACAGGCATAATGAATAAATAGCATAATATTTAGTAATATAATGATGGCATAATTAATAAATAACAATAAGTAAAAATACTATTAATATATACACAAATAACATAATACATATAAATAAATACAATGATGGAAATATATGTTAGGCTTATATTGGTTGTGTGTGTGTGTCAGTCAATCTGTCTGTCTGTCTGTGTGTGTGAGGATAATGCTGTTCAGCAGCCAAAGAGGAAAGATGTGAGCCATGGAACTCAGACTGAGACTGTTCCCAGTTCCACTACATGACTTTCCCCACCTCTCTCTCATAACAAGATGCCTTGTTCAGTGTTTTGGCATGTTTTAAAGTATATTTGATATATTTTGTATAATTGATTTATATATTTTTTGGTTACACTTTATTTGGAGAGTCCGAAATTCCATCTGTAGGTGCTCTACAGATAGTTTGTTGATGATATGACTATCAACAAACTATCAACTAACTATCTTTTGATAAGCAACTAATTGTGTAGTTTAAGGGTAGGGGTAAGTTTAGAATATGTTTAAGGTTAATGGTTAAGTTTAGGCTTAATATTAGGGGAAGGGTTAAGGTTAGGGTTAGGGTAAGTAGATAGTTTGTTCAAATGTTGTTGATTGTCTGCAGATAATCTGTAGATCATCTACAGATACACTTTTTGGACTCTCAAAATAAAGTGTTACCTATTTTTTCTTCCCCATCTGATTTCGAGAATCTTTTGAAAAATATGTTGGTATGTTTGTGCTAAGGGAGCATGATTTAATACTACCTGTGATTCTTACCTTTAAAATTAATTTTATTTCATGTTTCTATGTGCTACAGAGGCTTAGATATTAAGGTTTTGGTGGCCATGACAATTCTTAGTATTTTCTCAGAAACCCCTCCGGCGATAAGGATATTTATCCTAGAATAACATAGGTTTTTATAGGCGTTTTTAGCAGGCATTTTAGGAGTAAATGGGTAATGCATTGCTCAATCCATTACAGAAACCTGCTTGTAGTGCCTCTGTTCCACCCACTTTCTGAAGCTAGAGTGTGAAAGGTGATGTGTATTCTCCTACACTATGGGTGCCCTGGCGCAGTGATAGTAGGTGTTTGGAGGCTTCCTTACCTTGTTTAGGATGATCAAATACCTCTCTCGTTTCCTCAAAAAAGGCAGAGTACGTCACTGACATCGCTTTCTGTTTCTCCCGAACAGCAGTAGCCCACTGCAAAGCCTCTCTACTTTTACAATCCTGGATCTTTCGGTGGAATACGTCATGGGCTGTTGATCAAACACTAGACCACTTTTTAAAAGGAAGAAACGACATCCCCCTAAATCTCTATCATACCTTGCTGGTGTGGAAACCCATGGCTCTCGTACTGTAGACACACAGTCTGAGGATTGGATTGAACAGGAATCGCTGCAGGGCTCGGAACAGGCGGGGAAGGCAATTGACTGATCCGATGGCTTATGTCGTTGACGTTGGTAGTTAACCCTTGAAGTGTGGACACGTCTTGGAATGTAGCGGTGTTTCCACAACATGGCACCCTGATGTGTGATAGCCCGTCATATCTCGTCAACATCCCCTGGATTCATGTCTGGCCAGATTATTCTGTCAGGATCCAGGCAAGGAACCGAGGTTGAATCCAAAAGCAGATGAACACGAGCTCAGTAATAACAATAATATTTATTGAGTGACGAGACCAGTAGACCTGAGACCAGTAGAGTGGGGACCTAGTGAGTGGAATCCTGGTGAGCAAAGACCAGGTAAGTGGTATTCCAGATGAGAGGAAACCCGGTAGGTAATGTCAGAGGGCACAGAAGATGGGATGTCCGGATGGCCGGAGGGGAACCAGGTGAGTGATGACCAGCTCAACAGCACAGATGGATTCTGGAAATGAAGGCACGGAGAACCAGGGTGAGATAACAACAACTCAGGATAGTAAGGGCAGAGTACTCAGACTGGCAGTAATAAATATTCAAACAAATAAAGCACAGTGCTTAGACTGTCAAGAGAAATGGCACGAGACTAGAACGCACTTGGTAGTACATTAATCCAGCAGGGACTGACTGCCTACACCTCCCTAATAAAGGGAGGGTGGCAATCAGCCCCAGGTATGACAGAGGAAACAGGGGCTCAGGATTAGTATTGATGGGACTGGTGCTCTGGGACTGGTGCCTTCAGGAGTGCAGGGGAAAACAGGAACTGGTGCTTGGGAATGAAAGGACAAAGAAACACAGAGACAGGCCAAAGACACACAGGGAAACAGGAGGGTGGTTTTGTGACAGTACCTACCCCAGCAGACATAAGTTAGGTAACTTGAACCTCCAAACATGCAATCTATCACTTAAAACATGACATCATGAAATCAATCAAGCACGACATAAGAAGGCATACAAAATCCCTGTAGACTACTATGCAACAACACTTAAACACCCACCAAAACACCAATCAAAATAAATCAAAGAATGGAACTAGGAAAATATGCAAAGCTGGTAAAGTTTCACATCAATAAACCATGCAATAATGAAAAACATATATCAAGAAATCTCTTAATTATCAATTTAATGAAAATCCCCCACAATACAATACACAACAATACTCACACCATATGCAGGAAAGACTGCTGTAAACTACTTACGGAACCACTGAAAGCAGGACAACATACGTTCAACCACCAAACATTAATGAAACATGTGCGAATAGCAAAACCGTGGACTATCGTGAAAATCTGAGCACGGAAGTACTAAATAACAAGCACTTTTTAAATTGCAGTAAGGACCCGCACAGACAATTAGGTCATGGACACCACATGCAGTTAAATCTGTAAAACAATATCTTCTTCCACAACTCACTATTTCCACATGCTAAAATATTATTAAACTGACCATGTACAAGTCTGACAAAACCAAATCAAGGAGAGACATACGCTCAAAATGCATCAAACCCAGGCTTTGATTTTGAAGGCCGTCCCATAAACTGAATCTATGATATACTGTTAGTGTTGCTATAATAGATAAATAACATGCCACCACAACATCAGACTTCCGGACAATCCAGTAGCAAGTCACAAGCACCCAAACATTTGCAGACATTATGGTGAACTCCCGCAACCTATAAACAGTTACAGGACGTTGCAACAACTGACAGTAAATCCAGAACACACAATACTAACCAAAATAACGAGCCACATATTCGAAAAACGAAACACAGAGAGGCTATCCACTAAACACAAGTTCATGATGGCACAAAAACAAAAGCGACACGTAAGCGAAAACATTACTTGAAATACAGAATAAAGCACCTGACCAGAGCATGGCAACAAGGCAAATATGTCCAACACAGGGACCAGAGAAACCTTCCACGGACACCACCCAACATCACAGTAATAAAACCGCTACAAGATTGCAGCATGTACACAACCTAAATGACAGCATTACCGCTTTGCAGCAGAAGTGACCCTATGCATGGTGAGTGTAATGACGTTTAAATACTAATAGTTACCATGTGACAAAGTCTATTATCAAAATGCAATCATCTGATAGATGAGGAACCCATCTCTACTCGGATTTAAATTCTGAACATGCTATGCTATTTATTAAGCGTTTTGCAAGTGGAATCTTCTCCCATTCATTCATTATTCATCCATTATACATCTGCGAAGCTGACTTTGTTGCCTTATAATTTGCTTCATAATGCACCATACATTCTCAATTGGAGACAGGTCAGGACTGCAGGCTGGCCATGCTAGCACCTGCATTCTCTGCTTACGCAACCATGCACTTGTAATTTGGGAAGAATGTAATGTGGCGTTGTACTGCTGGAAAATGCAAGGACATCTCTGGAAAAGACGATGTCTGGATGGCAGCATGTTGCTCTAAATGTGTACATTTCAAAATCACTAAGTAAAACATCACATAATATGTTAATAATTTGTTTTCTTTATAGTACAGGGTGAATATAATTTTCAAATGACTGTTTTTGTTTGTTTTATATAGATTTTCCATACTGTCCCAATTTTCTCAGAATTGGGGTTGTTATATTTCTGTATTTTGCAGCCTGGCTCCTGTTGGGCAAGGCACTTTACCCAATGTTGTTCCAGGGGGATTGTCCCTGTACGAAATGTAAGTTACTCTGGATAAGAACTTCTGCTAAATGACTCAAACATAAATCTATTTGACAGGTCTTTGCTATTTTGTTTCTTTATTATAGTGAGCATTATTTGATCATCCACTTTAGAGTTCTTCCTTGGTCTACCAGGTTATTTGCTAGAATTGAGCAAACCAGTGCTATCTTTATTTTCTCAATATACAATACAGTTGATTTTGTCACAGTTTATATTTTGTTTTTCTTTGATCAATTTATTCTAATTTATCTGCACCATTATGGCCAGATTGCCTTGCCTTAACACTTCCTTGGTTCTCAGGCAATCAGAAATCAGCAATCCAAATGCAAAAGGAAAGCCTCAAATAAAGACTAGACATTGCACGATCTCTTGTGCATGCCATAATGATGCAAATTATGTAGACATTCACATTCTGTGCAAAAAGACATATGTGAAGCCAACTGTCTAAATACTTTTGGTAACCTTAAATTGGGGGCGGGAGGAGGGGTTGTGTACAAAATCAGAATGCTTAACATGACACGGATGAAATTAGCCTAAAATCAAAGTTCACAGTCTGTGCTGACATTCTGTTCATTATTGAAACATTTCCAATTGAAAGTGCAGGGGACGAGCCAAAACAACAAAATGTCTAAATACTTATGGAATGCACTGTGAGAAAAAAAAAGTAAAGTCTATGTTCTGTGACACTTACTGATGATTAGGCCTATGGGGTTTCAATTACCACTTTCCTTCACATAGTAGAAATGAGTCACTGCACACAGACTGTTTGAATGAACAATCATTTGTGACTGTTTGCTGCCATCTAGTGTAAAATCACTAACTAACTGGGCCTATGAAAAGTATGTTTTTGCTCTGGGACTTGACATGGATGAGATTGCTTTGATTGTCAGCCTTTTAGCAATGGATTTGGCCTCCTTGAACCATGAATTTAGAAAGGACCGCAAGCACTTGAACATGCAGTATATATATATAACTTATCATGAAATGGATTTAAACAATTATTGTGAAACAGTTATTTACTTGTGAGTAATGTTGACTTTTTGAGCAAATATGGTGTTCAATACAAGCCTAAATGCTAAGCATTTAGGGAGAGTAAATGTCCATGAACAGGGTTGGGCAGCCCTGCTTTAATAGATACTGTATGACGCAGACAGACAAATCATTCACACATCAACTTTAAATACATACAGTAAAAATACAGTTAAGAACCAAAGCTAACACAAATCACCAGTTTTATTAGAGTTCGAACCACTGGTATGAACCACCTGATTAAGGTATCTAATTTGTGTTTTTCAAATGGAAGGCACTGAAAAAAAGTGCTTGAATTTATGGACCATTTAGCTCATCAAGTCCCCCATCACTATACTTTCTACACCTCAAATCATACCAGGGCCCTTCTACAACTCATACCAAGACCTAATGACTACACCTCAACC
>JACXGM010018994.1:0-18666 GCA_016801145.1 Umbra pygmaea | reverse complement strand
AAGGGGTAGATCCAAAACTGGGTCCCATAGGCCACGCCCCTTTTGACGAATCAGTACCCCACTGTAGGGGTGGCCTCAAGAGTGGCCCTAGATGGTAGCCTCAAAATTTGGTAAACATCGGATGAGCCGTTGATGAGATAAACTTTTTGTAGTTATAGCGCCCCCTAGTAGCCAATTTTCATAAAATTTGTTGGGGAGCTTTAGATGGTCGTATCAAACAAGAATATAAAGTTTTACGATGATAGCTTTTTTTTGGCCAAGATATGGCAAAGTTTATACTTAAGAAGCTAGCTACACAAATTTATTTTTGCACAATTTACGCAGTTTTCACTCGATAAAAATTATTTTGATAACTTTTTGTCACGTCAGTCTGGTGATCATACCTACTAAATTTCGTGCAGATCGGACACACGGTCTAGGAGGAGTTAGAAAAAGTATGTTTACGATAAATTACAAATTTTCACGCATAAAAGGACTGGCGGAAATGGGCGTGGCCTATGTCAGAAGATTCAGCTGAACTCAGGGAACGCGTGGATATGTGTAGCTTCTATGTGCAATGTACGGTTTGGGAGTTATAAGGGCAAACACGTTTTTTTCTGCTATAGCGCCACCTAGTGGTGGAAGTGGCTGAATTTTTCTGTCTGAGGTCCCAGCGGTGATTTGGACCAGTCCTGAAAATGGCACCCCACGATCATGTACGGTTTAGGCTGTAGTAACGGTTTTACCAGAAGAATAAGAAGAAGAAGAATAATACGAAACCTTAGAAAAACAATACGGTTCTACATCCCTTCGGGCTTGGACCCCTAATAATAATAATAATACATGGTAGTATATAGCGCTTTTCAATGACCCAAAGATACTTTACAAAAACAAGAACAAAGAAAGACAAAAAGCCAGTACAACATCAAAGGGGCTATGGGAAGGCTTGTTTAAACAAAAAGGGCTTTAGGCGGTAGCGGAAGATGTCAGTAGAGTCAGAGTCATGGATCGATTGTGGCAGTGAGTTCCAGAGATGAGGAGCAACCCTGGAAAAAGCCCTGTCACCAAAGCCCCGTAGCTTGGATCTGGGGATTTTGAGGTGGCCTGCTGTACCAGAGCGGAGTGAGCGTGAGGGTTGATAGTGATGAAGTAGGTCTGAAATGTAATGGGGAGCAAGTTGATGGAGGGCTTTGCATGTCAGGAGTATTTTGTATTGAATGCGCTGTTTGACAGGGAGCCATTGAAGCTCCCAGAGGATAGGGGAGATGTGCTGTTGAGTGAGTGAGCAGCCTGGCTGCAGAGTTTTGAACCATTTGGAGCTTATGGAGGTATGAGGAGTTGATGCCGGGCAAGAGAGAATTGCAATAGTCAAGATGGGAAGAGATGAATGCATGGATCAGAGTTTCAGCTGCAGGTGGGGGGAGGGAGGTTTTGAGTTTTGCAATGTTATGGAGATGAAGGAAGGAGGATTTGACAGTCTGTTTAATGTGTTGCTCAAAACAGAGGGTGGGGTCAAGAATGACACCTAGGTTGTGGACATAGTGGGAAGGAGAAACAACTGTGTCATCAATTATGAGAGCGAAAGTGCCAGTTTTATTGAGGGTGGATTTAGTGCCTATGAGAAGGAGTTCTGTTTTATCATTGTTGAGCTTGAGGAAGTTGTGTTGCATCCAGGTTTTTATTTCAGAGAGACAGGTTTCAATATGGGCCAGATGAGGGTTGGTGAGAGATTTGGTGCTGAGGTAGATCTGAGTGTCATCAGCATAGCAGTGAAAAGTTGAAATGGCAGAAGATCTGACCAAGGGGAGGATGTAAATGATGAAGAGTAGCGGACCCAGAACAGAGCCCTGGAGGACCCCCTGGGTAACTATAGTTAATTCAAATTTTTGGTGCAGGAATGGGATCAAGGCCAAGGGAACAGGAAGTTGTCTTGGATGATTGTATGATTTTGGGGATATAGGCAGAATCAATGGGGGAGAAAGAATGGAGGTGAGTGTGTAGGACAGCCGGGGGTCAGAGTGAGTAGTCAGCAGTTGGGGTGGGGGCAGAGGGACACTGACCAGACAGTGATGCATTGGTTGTTGAGATTTTGTCTCTAAAGAATTTAAGGAAGGCATTGGCAAGCAGAGTGGGGGAGCTGTGATTGTTATGGCAAGGCTGAAGTAGCTTATTGACTGTTGAGAATAAGGTATGTGGGTTCATGTTAGATCTACTGATAATGTTGGAGAAATAGGAGGACCTGGCAGCACTGAGGGCATCTCTGTATGTAGAGTAGTGATGTTTGTATGCTTCAGTGTGAATAGTGAGCCCAGTCGATCTAGCTTTCCAGGCGTCTACCAATCTGCTTCAGAGAACGAAGCTCTAAATAAATGATACATGCTTAGTTCTAAGTGGTACCAGAGTGTTAAGGGAGGTACACAGAGCACTGTTGAACTGATTAGCCAGATCATCGGGAGTGTTGGGGGCATGATCCAGGGGTAGTGCAGAGCAGATGACATTGGAGAGATGGAGAGGGTCAACAGCTTTGATATTACGGAAGAAGATAGGGCGCTTATCAATGTTGTGGGGTATGTTGGAGGAGAAAGATTATAATAGCATATTCCATTAAACAGTGTGTTGATTAGATGAATTCTTATTGTGTGTAAAATAGGTTTTTGTCGTATTCTTTCTGTTGCAACCCCGGCAGTGTTAAACAGACTTGGGAGCAAATAAAAAAAATGTACAGGTTGTGTCAATGAAGCAATGTTAGAATATTGGTTTGTTAAACAAATGCATAAATACTGTAGGAGTAAATAGTAAATGTTTGTATTTACTCACGTTATTGTTCATGTTGGTGTCATTAACTAAGGTAATGTTAAGGTTAATAGCTCCAGACTCCTCATTAATACTAGCAGTTCCACTCACATCAACCTTCAAGGTCTAAGAGGTTTTGGGTCCACCTGGAACAAAGTTGATCTTTTGGCCTCTAGAAAGTTCATGCTTTGACATACAGTCAAGTGCCTTGTGGTTTTGGATTCAGATGACCCATTGGATTCAGATGACCCATGGATGAATGAAATCCAACATTGAATTTTATGTTTTATTAAATATTTATCCCAAAAAACTAAAGAACGTATGTATTTTTTGTTGTTTTTTTACATGTAAACGCATGTTATCTATAATAAATAAGGCTTTTTATTGCTTATTGTCAAGCCCCCAGGGCTCCAGAGTGCAAAGTTTGGAGGCCATACAGTCAAATCAACATCTAAATGCTGTACTAATTTCTAACTAGATTTCTATACGTTTTTAAAACCCAGCTAAATTCCAACTCCAAGAATGGTTGTTTTATGCAGAATGATGTCCTACATCACTGTAAATTTGTTATTTTGTCATTTTCACTTCCTACTTCCTGACTGTGATATTTTTTGTCAAATAGAAAGACCATCATCGGCTTTGAGGCACCACTCATTATTTACGTCTGATTCTCCCCTTTCCAACGGTACCAAGCTTTAGTTTGTAGCATGTACGGTTTGTGAGATCTAGAGCGTCAATAGACCAAGGAGGGTTAATGACAAATGGAGCTGATTCAATTATTCTGTATTGTCATTTATTTACTTAGATAATTTCTTATTGTTTTAGGCAAGTGAAAAACTTTAGGGGATCATTTCTATATGACACATAATAATTACAATGAATTAATTCTTGACTATTGAAAATAAAGTAGTTTTTTTATTTTGTCTGTTAATGTCATATTTTTTTATATAGATGATGAAAACAAAAAGCATGTTGCGATTTGCCGTTTTGATCATTATTTGATTTTCGATTTTTGTTTCAAATTGAAAAATGAAAAATGAAAAAAGGGGTGATGTTCTTTATTAAAGCATTGCCAAGATGAAAGGAAATGGGAATTATCCATAACCACACTGACCGTACTCTACATGGTTAAGGAAGTAATTTAATTACATTTTTCTTAGCGGTAGCTATTTAAACTCATATCCAGGTAGTGTTTTTGCAGTAGTTTATCTTTTTTCCAAAAAGGAATTTATTTCTACTGGAATTACACAAATACACTCACCTAAAGGATTATTAGGAACACCATACTAATACTGTGTTTGACCTCCTTTCGCCTTCAGCACTGCCTTAATTCTACGTGGCATTGATTCAACAAGGTGCTAAAAGCATTCTTTAGAAATGTTGGCCCATATTGTTATGATAGCATCTTGCAGTTGATGGAGATTTGTGGGATGCACATCCAGGGCACGAAGCTCCCGTTCCACCACATCCCAAAGATGCTCTATTGGGTTGAGATCTGGTGAATGGCGGGGGCATTTTAGTACAGTGAACTCATTGTCATGTTCAAGAATCCAATTTGAAATGATTCGAGCTTTGTGACATGGTGTATTATCCTGCTGGAAGTAGCCGTCAGAGGATGGGTACATGGTGGCCATAAAGGGATGGACATGGTCAGAAACAATGCTCAGGTAGGCCGTGGCATTTAAACAATGCCCAATTGGCACTAAGGGGCCTAAAGTGTGCCAAGAAAACATCCCCCAAACCATTACACAACCACCACCAGCCTGTACAGTGGTAACAAGGCATGATGGAGCCATGTTCTCATTCTGTTTACGCCAAATTCTGACTCTACCATCTGAATGTCTCAACAGAAATCGAGACTCATCAGACCAGGCAACATTTTTCCAGTCTTCAACTGTCCAATTTTCGTGTGCTCTTGCAAATTGTAGCCTCTTTTTCCTATTTGTAGTGGAGATGTGTGGTACCCGGTGGGGTCTTTTGCTGTTGTAACCCATCCGCCTCAAGGTTGTGCGTGTTCTGGCTTCACAAATGCTTTGCTGCATACCTCGGTTGTAACGAGTGGTTATTTCAGTCAAAGTTGCCCTTCTATCAGCTTAAAGCAGTCGGCCCATTCTCCTCTGACCTCTAGCATCAACAAGGCATTTTCGCCCACAGGACTGCCACATACTGGATGTTTTTCCCTTTTCACTCCATTCTTTGTAAACCCTAGAAATGGTTGTGCGTGAAAATCCCTGTAATTGAGTAGATTGTGAAATACTCAGACCAGCCCGTCTGGCACCAACAACCATGCCACGCTCAAAATTGCTTAAATCACCTTTCTCATTCTGACATTCAGTTTGTAGTTCAGGAGATGGTCTTGACCAGGACAACACCCCTAAATGCATTGAAGCAACTGCCATGTGATTGGATGAGTAGATATTACATTAAGGAGAAATTGAACAGGTGTTCCTAATAATCTTTTAGGTGAGTGTAAATGTGACATCGGCAATTCCTTCCTTTACTACATCAGACCCACATAAAACTAATTTGATCTGAGAGTTACAGTATTTTATTTTTTTAATCGTTAATTTGAGTTTCCCGGAAATTAAGCTATCATGCCGAAGGACATCTGACCATGAAAAGCTGTCCACAAGATAAATTATGATGTAGTGATATACTTTTTCAAAGTATCATTTTTATAGCATACCATATTTCTCAATAGGTAGATTATGTTCAATTAGTCACACTTGTAATCTGAAAGTTGCTGGTTTGATTCCAGAGATGGCCCAATATCATTGTGCCCTTGAGAATAGTGCTTTACCCTAAGTTGCTTCAGAAGAGGTTCCTGTTCTTAGTTGTTGATATTAATGTAAATGTAATTGAAATTAATAAACATAACAAACCCCAGTTGTACGGTAAAGAAAGACAATCTGGATACTAGACTTACAGTACCAGACTGAACTAATTACAATATTATATTCACTATATGCTCTACCGTTTAATGTAATCTTCCTATTTTAAAGATTTAAATATTATTAGAAATCATTATTTTTGACAGATGTCATTGCTGCGATTAAAGAAATAAACACACACACTCAGTAAAGAGAAGGACTGGTGAAAAACTCAACCTCCATGTTTGCCTCACCTCAAAGAAAAATGGAAAAGCATTGTTTCCCAACTTGCGCAGTAACTTGTCCTGTATCTTGGTGTGTATACTTCTTTCCTTGTCCTGCACTTCAGGGTAAACCTGGCGCGTGGACAGAAATATGTCCCTGCGAAAAGCCACACCCAGCACATCCATGTCATCTCTGCCATATCGGAATGTGCAGGAGAGCATGACAAACACTATGAGACACAAGAGCAAAAGAACAATGTTACAGATTTATTGTAGACAGTTGCATTACCTAATTCCTATGGTTTTAGAGGATAATAAAGATGACTGTATCCCTGAAAAACAGTTATTACTGTGTCTGGGAACAATTCTGAGGGTGGGGCCAAAGCAAACTTACCAGCAGAGAATCAGGGCTATAGTTATAAACTAGTGACCAGAGATTTTTATTTATTCAAGCCAAAGTCAGATTAAACTACTGGCCCTGATTCTCTGCTGGTATGTTTGCTTTGTATTGTTATGGTAATATTATCAAAAATATTGGAAATCCAACCTTTCCTTCCTTTGATCTGTACAGGATCAATCAGAACAACTCCATCTGATTCATATAGAGGAAAGAAATAGCCATTTAATATTTTGAAACACAATGATTCCAATAGCAAGTCCCTCCTTCCCTTAAAACTATTGTTTCTTGAACACACACTCACCAACAGGTTCCACAAAGTCAAAGTGATCCACAAAGTCTCTCTTGGCCATATACACCCCCACCTATAACAGAAAAAGTTCTGAGATATCAATTCTTTTGCAATGATAATTCAATGTGTAACTATGTAACAATGTTTTAGGACTAGTAAAATTTAGGAACTAGCATATTGGGTCCAGGGATGGAAAATATCAACTTAAATAATACAAAATATAGACAATATTGGAATAGCAAAATTGACATTTCACATTATCTAAATAGCAAAAACTTTTACGGACATGTGTATTTTTATGTGTATTTTTTTGGAAATGTCTTATATTGTCCCTGTATTATTCCTGTGTTCAGGAAAAATAATAAAACAATAAAAAATATTTTAAAAACACTATATGTAAAATTCGGGCCGACGGGACAAATGAATGGAAAGTCATACAGTGCAGCTTTAAGTAGCCCTGCATGTACATGTAGCCTACATAGTCTTTGAAAAATGTGGCAAAATCACATGGACATACAGTGCTAAGTTTGAGATGAATAAGAAAAATAAATCATTAAATTAAACAGTCTGATAATGTTTTTTCTTGGTATGGGAATACTCACCGATTTATCGCGGGACATTTTCTTGAAGATGACATGTTTTGGGCTCATGGTTTTTTCGTCTGTATCTACAGAAGAACCTGTAAATATGCAATGACAGAGAGTGAAAGAAAATTTAATTGGTGTTGATGTTTGATTTGTGGCAGTCCACAAATACAAATTGGTTTCAAGGCAATGGCTTTCTGGTTCAGAATCATATAATAGCTACATATTGCTTCACAAACTTGTTGAGCAGCACAAAAGCATCCTCTCACTCAACCTATAAAGTAGACACTTAGGCATGCTGACTGACCTGTAGTGGTGCAGGATATGTATGGAGATTGCAGTTATGTTCAATGCACAACTTTGTTTTTCTATTTATAATCGGTGTGGGTGCTTCCGATCCCACCCACAATACCTCATCTCAAGGAATACATTTCCCTGGAGGTACAGATCTGGGATCAGTTTACCCTCCCACAATCCTGTTGTTAAACTTTATAGAGTAGAAGGCAAAACTGACCTTAGAACCATGTCCAGAAGCTCCTTTAGATTAAAATTTTCACGCCTCCCTCAGGATAAAGAAGGAGATGAGTTACTCATTGGATCGCCATCTCCTTTCCGTCAGCTTGATTAAGGTCCAAGACCTGAAGCACGAGGACCTAATCCTTACAGACACACACACAGTTATCAGCAGAATGCAGCGTGTCAAGCTATTAAACTAGCCACTTCTCAGACTGACAACTTTGAAGGTGAATCTCTCATTGCTTGGATAGATACATAATGCAACAACTAACCAGATAATATGATAAACAATATGTGCAGTCGATGACATGGCATTCACCCATTAGATGGTGCAATGCAACGCTTGCAATATACAGTAATAGGTCTGAATTCTGACTGAGCTTAGTAACCACTCTACTAACAATAACCAGTTGTAAGATTCTATCTGCTAGATCACCTACTGTCTCTTAATATTTGCAAATCAGCATATGTCAGATAATGATTTAGATTGGTAATTGAACATTAAAAAGTAAATGATCTCCTCTAAGCTGCTGAACATGAAAAATAATTCTGAAACTGTCTGCTAACTATGACAGTGTTTCATCTGATTTTAACTGACCCCATGAGGAGGCTTCTTGGATCAACTCCTACTGTAGATCTCTCAGTTCTTTGTTACCCTTGGTACTGTAGGTTCATGCCAGCCTTTGCGTCGCAAGATGTTCCACACTGTACAATCTTCTATAAATGCAGACCACTACTAGTATGTTCTCAGGCGGCATCAATGCCTGGTATGGCAACTTCACCACATGTGTACAGAGGGTAGTGAGGTTAGCCCATTTAAATATTTGAGGCATGCTGTCTGCTCTAATTAGTTGCAACTTAAACAATAGTAATTTTAGTGACATCAAAGTAGTTACATAGAAACAACTTTGCATTACTAATATTTAGCTAGAAATTACACATGTAAAAGTCAATGGTTACATGTATTTACCATGCAAATAACTCACACGAACAAGCAAAGGTTTCGTGTAATTATTACAAACTATACTAATGCAATGTCTAATGCGACATGGTAAATTATATAAACCGGATACCAATAAAATTTACAGCAGTAAAAAAAGATTTGATGTAATTTCTGTGGTATATGGTCTCATAACCACAGCTGTAAGATCCAGTCACCCAAATTCCACTTCCAAAGTCCAGGATTGACACCGCAAACACTCAAGATCCTCACAAACATGAACACAGCACACTGTCTAGATCACATCACCAGAATTCTAAACACCTGCACACAAGCTCACACAGTATATAGGCATGCCAGTTTGACTTTCTTCTTGTGAGGTATTGTACTATTTCCAGTCCTACTAACTGTTTATTGAAATATCCTGACTACTGTGTATTGACCTGTGTTTTTTCCTCTGATTACTAAGATCTACCTGTACCTTTGCATGAGATTGACTGTGTATCGAACCTTGCTGCCTGTGTCCTTCGTCTAAAGCAGGGGTCCTCAAACCCTTCCATGGAGGGCATATTGTATGCAGGTTTTCACTTTTACCTTGTACAAGCCTGATGGAGTAGCTCACTAATTGGTTAGGATCTCCCCTCACCTGGCTGTCTAGGTCCTAATTTGGCTCTGATTGAAGGGAAAGACCAAAAACCAGCATACACTAGGCCCTTTATGGAACGGTTTGAGAACCACTGGTCTAAGAGTTTGGATACTGCCTTGTACTGTTGCCTGTGGCTACCCGTGCATCGACCCTGTTCTGTCTTGACTCTACGTTTTGGATTTTGAATCTGTAGCTTCGCCTATCTGATTTGTGTACTGACCCTAGCCTGGACCACGTTTATAAACAGCTTGTCTTATCTCTACCCTGCATTATTATTTGGTGTTTCAGAATCATATTAAACACCTTTATAGTATAAATCCTGTGTCCATTTGTTACAGAATACCTCGCCTACAATAAAGGATGGAAATGGCAGAACTACACCGTCGCTTAGCACAACAAGAGGAAAGGATAGAGGAATTGTGCCAACTCCTCCATCAACCCACACTGACTAACCCAGCCTCCACTAACCAGGTACAAGCATCTACATTTGTATCTGTGTCGATGCCAAATAAATACGATGGCTCCCCAGGGCTGTGTAGAGGCTTTTTGATGCAGTGCTCTTTATATAATAGAACACCATCCGTCACAGTTTCAGGTTGACAAGCATAAAGTGGATTTTATGATATAATTACTAACTGGGAAGGCACTAGAATGGGCCACGGCTGTATGGTCTGTAAACAGCCCAGAACTATTGTCCGAGCAAGCTTTATTGGATTATTTAAGGAAGCGTTTGTGTCATCGGGGGAAGTATTGGTGATTTACTATGCAAAATTAAGCAAGGAAAACGCCCAGCAGCTGACTACGCACTGGAGTTTAGAACGCTGGCAGCAGGGAGTGGGTGGAGTGAGACAGCATTACTACAGAAGGGGTTTATCACATGAATTATAAACTGAAATCGCATGCAGAGGCAATCTTACCAATTTAACCATATCAAACAGTACAGCTCTATGTCCATTTCCATTGACAACCTGCTACAGATGTCACACGATAAAGTGGTGCTTTTCGTACCGCGGCACCAATCATTGCTAATAAATGGTCTATACTCGTTGGGTAAAAATGGGTAACGAACAATGTTTTAAAGTCAGATTTCCACGTAAATCCCCACAGCACCGTGGTGTAGCGGGCTAGATTGGTTGTGATTACAGTGAAATTTTTCAGTAGCCTGGTTAACACCAGACCCTTCTCAGTTCTGACTGAGAGTGGGTCTGGGCAAGGTTCATTCACAGCCCATTTCCAAAGTGCCGTCACCAACGGACGCCGCTTAAATGCCTCTCGGCGCAATTGGATAAATCAGACTTTTGCCGAATCAAGTCAGCAAGACCACGACAACATCTTTTTTTGGATATGAAGGCTTCAAGTGTTGTTCTTTGCTCTGTATTTAACAAAGTGTCATGATGTAGGTCTGTTCTACATCATGGCAGGATATATGTGGGGACTGTCTTATGTATTTATACTGGGTTTGTGTTTTGTGTATGGTTTTTGTTGGGCGCCGACCTCTGGGCGCTGGAAGGCACTTGGTTACTCATTACGCATGAACGGTGCACTAGCTAACGATCTGCACCGGTGCGTAATGGAAAATCAAGATGCCTATTCATCCCAGCGTTTCGGAGGTTCGGCGCGCATTATTGTGAGTGACAACTCCTGTCATTAGAGGAGAGGAGGACATGCGGAACTTTCGACATCTGTATTTAGGACTAGCTGACTAAAAGTGAGTGTACTGCTTTGATTAAGTCTTCACCTCGTAATGTGTCATACAGTGTACATTTACACTCACCTAAAGGATTATTAGGAACACCCGTTCAATTTCTCATTAATGCAATTATCTACTCAACCAATCACATGGCAGTAGCTTCAATGCATGTAGGGGTGTGGTCCTGGTCAAGACAATCTCATGAACTCCAAACTGAATGTCAGAATGGGAAAGAAAGGTGATTTAAGCAATTTTGAGCGTGGCATGGTTGTTGGTGTCAGATGGGCCGGTCTGAGTATTTCACAATCTGCTCAGTTACTGGGATTTTCAGGCACAACCATTTCTAGGGTTTACAAAGAATGGTGTGAAAAGGGAAAAACATCCAGTATGCGGCAGTCCTGTGGGCGAAAATGCCTTGATGCTAGAGGTCGACTGGGCCGACTGCTTTAAGCAGATAGAGCAACTTTGACTGAAATAACCACTCATTACAGAGGTATGCAGCAAAGCATTTGTGAAGCCAGAACACGCACAACCTTGAGGCGGATGGGCTACATTAGCAGAAGACCCCACCGGGTACCACTCATCTCCACTACAAATAGGAAAAAGAGGCTACAATTTGCAAGAGCTCACCAAAATTGGACAGTTGAAGACTTAAAATGTTGCCTGGTCTGATGAGTCTCGATTTCTGTTGAGACATTCAGATGGAAGAGTCAGAATTTGGCGTAAACAGAATGAGAACATGGATCCATCATGCCTTGTTACCACTGTGCAGGCTGGTGGTGGTGGTGTAATGGTTTGGGGGATGTTTTCTTGGCACACTTTAGGCCCCTTAGTGTCAATTGGGCATCATTTAAATGCCACGGCCTACCTGAGCATTGTTTCTGACCATGTCCATCCCTTTATGGCCACCATGTACCCATCCTCTGATGGCTACTTCCAGCAGGATAATGCACCCTGTCATAAAGCTTGAATCATTTCAAATGCGTTTCTTGAACATGATAATGATTTCACTGTACTAAAATGGCCCCCACACTCACCAGATCAACCTAATAGAGCATCTTTGGGATGTGATGGAACAGGAGCTTCGTGCCCTGGATGTGCATCCCACAAATCTCCAATTGCAAGATGCTATTTTATCAATATGTGTAATGACTACTCCAAAGTATGAAAAAACACTATTTATTAGAACCAGGTATATATATGTGTCCAAAACAGAGGCACCTGGAGGAATATCCAGACAGCAAAACGTTAAACAAAAGCAGAGGTCAGGCCAGAATATCAATAACAGATATTAGCAAAGGTACAATGGAATACTCTAAGGCAGAACAATATAAACAAGGCAAAAGGTCAAACTGGAATAGCAAATATACAACAGAATGCTCAGAATGGAGAAAACATATACTCACAATACCTCGCAAAGAGGCAAGGAGAGGTGTGTGACTTAAATACTGCATGGAGTGAGCAGGTGTGGTGAATTAGGCTATTGGTGTCCGGGTATGGGAATTGTAGTTCTTAGGAGACCTGACTAGGAAGCTGTAGTCCATAGGAAGAAGAACTAGGGAATGGGAATTGTAGTTCTGAGCAACATAAACAAAGGCAGTGGCTGTTTCCAGGGAAGGGGAACTGGGAAACGTTACAATATGGGCCAAAATTTCTAAAGAATGCTTTCAGCATGTTGTTGAATCAATGCCACAGAGAATTAAGGCAGTTCTGAAGGCGAAAGGGGGTCAAACACAGTATTAGTATGGTGTTCCTAATAATCCTTTAGGTGAGTGTAAATACTTATCTGTACCCATATAACTACTATGTTTTTACTTTAGCTACTACTAGGTTAGTCACATTAGGTCAAATTAAAGGTTTACCTCCACTGCCCTGCACCAATAAGCCATTTCCCACTTGAACTAAGCGTCAATTACATACTCAATGTACAAGGTCTCAGACAATCAATTGTATACCAATACTCAATGAACATATACAAACAATGTAGATTTTTACATTGAATACCACATGCAAGCCATGCTACTTTCTTATGTTCATTTGAATACACTGTTACACCACTTACATTTATTTCTTTCCTATATTAAGGGATGCAGAAAGCTTAGTGGTTAGGGAGTCAGACATGTATTTGGAAGATTGCCGGTTCAATTCCCAACTGTGAAAAATGTTGTTTTTTATGATGACTGAATAAAACAAAACAAATAAACAAACAAATCTTGTGTCCTTGGGAAAGGCATTTTACACTAATACTGCTCCATGGGAATGCGCCTGTATTTATTGTATAAGAGCATCAACTAAAATGTAAATGTTGATGCCTATTTTGATTCCATTGTTAAGCAGTAGAAGCACAACCATTTTGCTAAACCCATTAAAATGTAATAACGTATGACATCAATACAACATTGACATTAAAAAAGCTCAGTGTCAGGTCTATTACTGTTTAGTGTTTTCCAACCTGCAGCCCTCCTCCATAAAGTTATATCTTGGAAGAAAAAAGAGAACAATGACAAAACAGATAATGACAATGAAAACTCCTACAACACCACCTAAATAGTTATGATTATTGACTACAAAAAAGACAAGGTCAAATTGATTACCCTGTTTAACCTGTTTTTTTGTTGTCCCCCAATTGGTCAGTCAGGTCTGTAATATGGTGTACATATCAAGAATGCCTTGATGTTAGCATCCTGATATGGACATGATAGTGCAGGTATACTCCAGAGCCTGACTGAGCTGTAAAGTCTCTGTTTTCAAACTCAGCAGTCTGCAAGCTGACACCTGCAGAGTGGCCTAGGAGATTACCCTTTAAATATAATCACCAGAGATGAGTCACTGTAATATCTTCTTTCACAGACCACCCTACCCACTAACTATTGATAGATGAAAAGAAAGATGGTGTTCCTATACATACTGATGGAGTTAGTCCATCTTCTTTATTTGGATCTGTCAAAAATGTCACCCATTTCTACACACATGCAGCTCAATGAGCACAAAATGAGCAATGTCTAATGTTAACAGTAGTAACATTAGGATTCAATGTAGTTTCTATATATGAATTAAACAGAAAATGACAGAATAAACTATGTTACAAAAGTATTTTTGTTAGTGAAAACTGTACACAGAGATCATAGATACTGTATCACATATCATAGATACTGTACGTGGCAGTGTTTCTCTTGCTATATTTAGGGGTTCAAGCACGTAGTGCTGAAACTATTGTAATTGTACTGTTTTTATCATTAGGGGTTAAAGCACGTAGTGCTGAAACCCTATTGTAATTGTACTGATAATTATTATTATATTATTATTATTATTATTATTATTATTATTATCAGGGGTTCAATCACATTGTGCTGAAAACCTATTGTTATTGTACTGATTTTTATTATTATTATTATTATTAGTATTATTATTATTAGGGTTTCAAGCACATAGTACTGAAACCATATTGTAATTGTACTGATTTTTATTATTAGGGGTTCAAGCCTGTAGTGCTGAAACCCTATTGAAATTGAACTGATTATTATTATTATTATTATTATTATTATTATTATTATTATTAGGGGTTCAAGCACATAGTACTGAAACCATATTGTAATTGTACTGATTTTCATTATTAGGGGTTCAAGCATGTAGTGCTGAAGCCCTATTGTAATTGTACTGATTTTTATTATTAGGGGTTCAAGCATGTAGTGCTGAAGCCCTATTGTAATTGTACTGATTATTATTATTAGGGGTTCAAGCATGTAGTGCTGAAACCCTATTGTAATTGTACTGATTATTATTATTAGGGGTTCAAGTATGTAGTGCTGAAACCCTATTGTAATTGTACAGATTTTTATTATTAGGGGTTCAAGCATGTAGTGCTGAAACCCTATTGTAATTGTACAGATTTTTATTATTATTATTCTTCAGCCATAAAACGAATCGTGCAGCCCAAACCATAAGTGCTAGAGACTGTCAGGTGGTAGTACAAAAATCGAGGTTGAGTCATAGAGTCAAGTGCCTTATACCATTAGAAAGCTGGACTCCTGAATAAAAAAACGTATAATTGTAAATGTAAAAAAATTGTGCCGATTAAACACTAGTTGGCGCTGTAAAATAAAAAAGGGCTATGACCACCTGACCACAAGTCCGATTGACTTAAATTGGTATACAGTGTCTTTGTCCAGGTGCCATGTATGTCTATGAGGGCATTGGTGTATATAAAAAAACATGGCCGCCACTGACCAATGAAGTTTGAGCACCTATGTGACAAGGTTAACGGAGGCCGATCGGAGCGAAACTTGGTGGGCACGTTCAACTCATGGCCAGAGGTCTGTAAGAATTTTGAAAGAAATCGGCCACTAGTTGGCGCTAATAAGTATTTTGGCTCTGTAATAAGTAGTTTTGGCTCTGTAATCACGTGGTGTTACACACATCCACACAATATCTATATCATTTGATAGATCTCCTCATGCTGAACAAATTTGCCTCTAGAACCACTGCTGTCAATCAAGTTGTTCATTAAATACATATTCATGAATATGTTAAAAACCTACTTTTGTGAACTAGTCCTAGGTTTATCCAGTCAAGGACAATTCTCTGGACCGTCTAGATCAATAATTATCAAAAAACAGTTGAATGTTTGCATTTGATTGGCTATAAGAGGGTCATTTACAAAATGGGAGTCACAAAAAATACTCAAAAGCCTATAAATCCTAAATGAGAAGTGGTGAGTATATGTGACATAAAATTCTAAACAAGCATGCATCATTTTATGGAGATGGCGCCATAGATGGCACTATAACTCTCAAAGCTTTTAAAACCATTTATTTCCTATGGTAAAATGTCTGTATTGGCTGTAAATGAACTTTTCCATCTTATTATTTAGATTACACATATTTTTTGTACCATTTAATCTCCCACAGTTTTTATGATATTGATTCCATTTCAGCATTAATTTTTGTATCTAATTGCTGTCCAGGTTGCTTGGGAAATTGAAAACAATCTGTTTTATTTTCTTTTTAATTGCCGTTGATATGTGATTAAAATTGTATAGGATTTCATGAATAAATCCATTGTAATAAAAAAAATTGACCAGCAGGTGGCAGTCTATACTATGATAACCAAACATATGTGAAGCTAGCTTCTTTAGAGGGTCAGCTTCTTTAGATTCCTATCTAACATCTTAATCTAAATAAATTATGGTGGTATTGTTAAAGAATATAGAAATATAATGCTGATTTGGTGACAAAAAATGGCATTTCGTAACATTTGCTACAAGATGGCAACTAAACCTCTGTACCATCGGAAAGAAGAAGATCAGAAGAAGTGGGTTTTCCCTGCGGGAAGAATACAGCTATGGTGATTACCATTCTTTCAGCGACACTATATTATTCTAGCGACACTAACGCAGATTTTGTTTTTCAAAATAATAATGCTCATTCCAATGCATGAAATAATGATAGTAAATTCATTTTAAAGCTAGTGAATTATAATCAAATTTTATAATGTGTTTAAGGAACTATTAAAATAGTTTGATGGGAAAAAAAATTAATATGTTTTTAATAACAATTGTAAAATATATGCTGTACACTGAATTTTATTAAATATATTGTCTCGTAAAACCTAAACTATTGCTTTGATCCAAAACATTCTCTATGGATAACTGTTCAGTATGATGTATGTTATCCAAATACAGTCTCAAATCCCACGGCACTTGATGCTGTATGGCCAAGAAACACTAAATCAGGGATCCTCGTCACTCTCATTTAATTCACTGTAGGCCATAATTTCATATGCAGATTCTGCTTTATAAAATCTAAACTATCGCTTGGGCCAAAACACGGACTATGGATAACATTTTGTCTATTTGGAGACAAAGGTGGATATTCTTTGTATCTCAGCTAAAACCCGATTCATCTCTTTGGGCAGGAAAGTGGTCCCTGGATGCAGCACTGCTGTCTGCATTACTTTAGAAATGTTATCTATTCTGTGAGTACAATTTGTGATGAAAAGTGGGTCTATGCTTATTAATGTGTCTTTAACAATCTGGAGATGCAGCAAACACTGTAGTGTTGAATTCAGCCAACAGTTTTTTGCCTGTTATTGGATAATTTACATATGATTGTCATCATGCCCCTCTGGTAATGTTGCTCAGGTGTGGTGTCAAGGAACACGTTGTTTTTTTGCACCTAAATACAAATGTTTTGTGTTTTTGAAGGTTACTTCACTAAAAGCTGTGCTTTTGTTGCTTGGCACTACTTTTGAATATGTTGATAAAATCTCTAAGTCTCCAGTAAGAAGGTGAGACCAAATAGGAATGACTGGAAGAAAGTTTTTAAAAAGTTTCTCTAAAAGATTTTGTGAACAGTATAGATTCCTCTCAGTGCAGTTGCCAAGATGAATGCACTTACATGTTAGTTCATGTATTTTCACAAAGCATTCAAGGAAAGGAGATTTGGAAGATGTGGCCTTTTCACTAAATATATTTCTGTCAGATTCCTCTGCTAACACACCTTGGAGTTCATTAAAGGAATTTTCTGGATTTTCTGGCTCATTTTTAATACCTAATGTTTGTGTTTGTTTCTTGATTTTATCAATCGAGCAACTTACTAGTGAGGAATTAGAACTATGCAGATGTCAACAAAAATGTCACAAATGTCTGCAAGACTTGTGGAATTCAGTAGTAAACTGAAGATGTACATTCTCATCTTGTACCATCTTCCTTCTTAGTGTACTCTTTTTTATAAAGTTCACTAGCTTGTCACATCAAATGACTTTTACATGATCGTATGATACATAAATCTAGATCTGTGGAGGTATCCTCTCCTTCCACTATTCCATCTCAAATACTGCCTCATAGTATTTTCAGTGGCATCCCAAGAAGCAGCATTGTTTTTTGTCAAATCGTGCCAGAGTCGGATTCCCCCTCTGTAAAGCAAATTATCTTTAGTGGGGCAACTTGCAAAACCTGAATGAAACCCTTCATTTTAGAGTTTGTCATGTCCTCACTTATAAATGTTTCTCTTAGCTTCTGCAATGACACGATTTCATCACAATCCAAGAAGTTCTTAGTATGTTGTTCCCATTTAATTTTTCTCATTACAGAAGAATCCTAATCCTGCTAACAGGTATGTCTAAAAACCTCACTAGGAATATCAAGAGCTGGTTTTCCGCTGGAACGGGGTGTGTCAGACAGTCTCTCAATCACCTCTCTTAAATTTGTAAACAGATGTATCCGGGTTTGTCTGTCACCTGGTCATGGATAGAAGGGATACAGCTTATGTTATAATGTAATATTCACACACCAGACGTAGCCTTTCTGCCCGCAGTTAGACTTTTCCCAAGGCGGTAGCTTTTCATCCGGAAGTCGAGGCTTGTATGTAGCGAGTCAGATGCTACCAGACTATCAGCTCACGTTAGCATTCCATTCATTCCAATGAGTTTAGGGGTCACTTTGACAGCGAATAAATTGAAATCGGAAGCGTTTAAAGACTCTTTTTCTCCATTGTTTATTTCTAAAGAAACAGGACTATGGATAAAAAGCTCCAATAACTTGTACCTCACGTTATGGCCCCGTATCAGCAGTTTTTGTAAACGTATGCTAGTTCCTGTCTCAAAACCACGTGACTTCCTGTCGCACAGTAGAGAATTACCGTATATTCCAGTAGAAGCTCGCAGACAATCGGTGGGACATGGAGGCATACAGTCAAGGGAGAAGCCAATCGGAACAAAATATTTCAGCAACATTGGA
>JACXGM010018993.1:6624-18766 GCA_016801145.1 Umbra pygmaea | reverse complement strand
TACCCAGTCTGCCAGTTATAGACCATCCACCCTACCCAGTCTGCCAGTTATAGACCATCCACCCTACCCAGTCTGCCAGTTATAGACCATCCACCCTACCCAGTCTGCCAGTTATAGACCATCCACCCTACCCAGTCTGCCAGTTATAGACCATCCACCCTACCTAGTCTGCCAGTTATAGACCGTCTAACCCTACCTAGTCTGCCAGTTATAGACCATCTTACCCAGTCTTCAAGTTATAGAACATCTAACCCTACCCAGTCTGCCATTTATAGAACGATTAACGGTTTACCCGTTAAAAAGAGTGCTGTTTGTAATGCATAAACAGACAGATTAGAGGTGAGACGCTGAGAAGTGGGATGGACGGACAGACAGACGAGAGGTACTTCCACAAGACGTGATGATCTGACTGGTTGTTTCTGTTGTATCATGTTCATGTAGATCGATGACAGACACCTCCCTCTGTAACAGAACATGAACTCTTAACCACACACTGTCTGTGAGTGTGAAGTGTGTGTGTGTGTGCGCGCCAGGTCTAGCTTCTCCGTGACGGTGACCGCCTTTAATTCCAGCTGTAATATACAGTAATATCTCAACTAGTGCTGCACCCAGCCTTGTTCTGTCTTCCAGTCTCTCTCCATTCTTCTCTCCACTTATATGCTGTCTTGCTTTCACTTCTCCCCACTCATGCTGTCTCACTCTCACTTCTCCACTCATATGCTGTCTCACGCTCACTTCTCCACTAATATGCTGCCTCACTTCTTTCCATTCATATGCAATGAGAGAGCAAAGCGCAGCTCGTGTTTGCCTCTGCCTACTTCATATGACGCGTTGCTGGCCGGGCGGAGCCTGGCTTATTATGGCACATTTTCATCAAAATCCTGCTTTATGTTTTGTGTAACATAGAAATTCTTACATATGTGTTTTAAAAAGACTACTTCCCAAAACATTAACTATTAATTCAGATATCAATTTAACCTGCAAGTTGCTCTTTAAGGCCAGAAGTGGCAGGCCAAGTAAAATATTAGAGGCAAAGGCGAAGGATGGTGAGAATGGTCAAAAACAGCTCACAGACCACCTCCAAAGACCTACAACATCATCTTGCTACAGATGGTGTCACTGTGCATCGTTCAACAATTCAGCACATTTTGCACAAGGAGAAGCTGGATGGGAAAGGGATGTAGAAGAAGCCTTGTCTGCACACATGCCACAAACAGTCGCTTGAGGTATACAAACGCACATTTGGACAAGCCAGCTTCATTTTGAAAGAAGGTGCTATGGACTGATGAAACAAAGATGTAGTTATTTGGTCATAACAAGGGGCATTATTGATGGCGGCAAAAGAACACAGCAATCCAAGACAAACACTTGCTACCCACAGTAAGATTTGGTGGAGGTTCCATCATGCTGTGGGGCTGTGTGGCCAGTGCCGATACTTGGAATCTTGTTAAAGTTTAGGGTCGCATGGATTCCACTCAATATCAGCAGATACTTGAGAATAATGTAGAGAAATCAGTCACAAAGTTGAAGTTACGCCAGGGCTGGATATTTCAACAAGACAACGACCCAAAACACTGCTCAAAATCTACTCTGGCATGTAAGCAGAGGAACAATTACATTGTTCTGGAATGGCCATCCCAGTCCCCAGACCTGAATATCATTGAAAATCTGTGGGGTGATTTGAAGTGGTCTGTCCATGCTCTGCAACCCTCAAACCTAACTGAGCTGGCAATGTTTTGCAAGGAGGAATGGTCCAAAATAATTTAATCCAGAATCCAGACACTATAGACATGCTATAGGAAGCATCTAGAGGCTGTTATTTCTGCTAAAGGAGGCTCAACTAAATATTGATGTGCTATTTCTGTTGGGGTGCCCAAATTTATCCACCTGTCTAATTTTGTTTTGATGCATATTGCACATTTTCTGTTGATCCAATAAACCTCATTTCATTACTGAAATGTCCTTCAGGTAATTGATAGATAGAAATGAAATTGCTGATCCAAACACCCAATTATTTATAAATGAAAATCATGGAAATTGTCAGGAGTGCCTAAACTTTCTCACTCTCACTTCTCTCCAATCATATGCTGTCTCACTCTCACTTCTCTCCAATCATATGCTGTCTCGCTCTCAATTCTCTCCACTCATATGCTGTCTCGCTCTCAATTCTCTCCACTCAAATGCTGTCTCACTCTCACTTCTCTACACTCATGCTGTCTCACTCTCACTGCTCTCCACTCATATGCTGTTTCACTCTCACTGCTCTCCACTCATATGCTGTCTCACTTTCACTGCTCTCCACTCATATGCTGTCTCACTCTCACTGCTATCCACTCCTATGCTGTCTCACTCTCACTGCTTTACACTCATATGCTGTCTCACTCTCACTGCTCTCTTCTTATGCTGTTTCACACTCACTTTTTTCTACTCATGCTGTCTCACTCTCACGTCTCTCCACTCATATGTTGTCTCACTGTCATCACTGTATTTTAAGGTGGTGTGCTGTTATCAATGTAGCTGGTTCTTCCCTAGCCTCTCCAGTTCATATGAATAAATGTTAGCCAAAGTCTTCTCACAGTTGTCTTGACGACGCTGCTCCGCCCTCTGGGTTACAGTAGGTGCTTCTCTGATGACTCAAACTACTTCCTGTGGAGCTTTCCAAATGGTACTGAATAAAACATATAGACTTAAAGTGTCTAGATTGACCGGCATGTGTGAGTAGGTGGTTGATTCCCTGGGGTCAGGTTATTTATGGCTAACTGATTCACTAAACCATCTTCACCTGTGACTCCTCCCCTTCCTGTCTCTCCAGGCCTATGGGTCAGGCTGTGATATTGTGGTCTTAGCCAGTGATTTTGAGTGCGTTCAGATCATCCCTGGAGCACAAAATGGCAACATTCAAGTGGGATGTGTGGAATGCTCTCACCAGCTGGGCAGGGTAAGAGACACACACAAACAGAGAAAGTCGTTAGTTAACACTAATGTTGTGATGACTTGCAGCTCTCCCCTCTCTTTCCTGCACATTATTTTTAACACTGTTGTGATCAGTGTTACTGATAAACATTGTGGTGTTGAATGATCTGTCTTTGTTTTAGATCGCTGCATCCTATGGGAACACGGTGTGTATTTTTGAACCAATCGCAACCAACCCAAACATACGGCACAAGGTAAGAGAAGCACCAAGACGTGGTTACGAAACCTTGTCTGTGTTGTTCCACTAGGCTTGAGTTCCACTGCGTTTCTACTTTTTTATTAGTATTCAATGGTTTCATTTCATCAATTTGTATATTCAAGTTGTGACTTATTAAATGACTGTATTAACATTGCCTGGTGACAAAGCATGTTGCTTATTATAGCTGTTTATAGCTGAGCATGTTTTCACTCTCAACTCTCTCTCCATCTGTCTCTTAAACCTCACCTCTCTCTGTCCCCCCCTTCTCACTTTCACTTTCCCCTGGTTTTCTGTCACTAACAGCATCTTAACTACCAGTGGCAAAAGACAGGACAGTTCTTCCTTAACACTATCACCTATAACCTGGCCTGGGATCCACAAGGTAAGGCCTCCTGGCCGACTGTGTGTGTGTGTGTCCGTGCACGTGAACTATGGTTCTGATTAGATCTGTGCATTTTGTTCAAGCTGTTTTAACAATGGCTGGTGTTCTGTAGGAAACCGTATCCTGGCGGCTACAGAGTGTCTGCAGCTGTGGGCTCCTCCGTCCACAGATGCCCTGATGGAAGAGGAGGACGGACAGATGACAGATGACAAGCCGCACCCTGTCTTCAGTGACTGGAAGTGTGTGTGGCAGTGCAAGTAAGTCACAGGAGATGTATGTGTGTTGTAGGGCTGCAGCTATCGATTATTTGAATAATCGAATAAACCATAATAGAAAGGCAACCAGCCTTACCCCTAAGAATGTCAATATAGCCAAAGTAACGTTTGTGTAATTTAAGCAGTACATGTTTCTTTTGCCGGATATGAATTTTGAGCAAGATTATTTGAAGGATCTTGCATTTTATGTCTGAAATTTTGATTAGTCAAATAATCGATAGCTGCCTGTAGCCCTAGTGTGTTGTACAGGTTTTGCTATCCTGGCAAGATCTAAAAATCTCAGCAAGAATACAATTATACATTTAGCATTTTCCATAACTACCAGACAAAGGCTATTTTGGGCTTAGGGAGAAAGTAGGTAGGCTAACGATAGGTTTTAAGAGTTACATTTAGTTTTAGGGGAAATGTGATTTTGAGTTGGTGTATAGTCAAATATTAAGTGAGTGTATGTTTGTGTATAGTCGTGGTCAAACGTTTTGAGAATGAAACACAAGTATTGGCCTCCACAATGTTTGCTGTTTCAGTGTTGATGGTGGGAATTTGCATATACTCCAGAATGTCATGAAGAGTGATCAGATTAATTGCCTTTAATTGCAAAGTCCCTCTTTGCCATGAAAATTAACTTAATCCCTAAAAAAAACATTTCCAATACATTTCAGCCCTGACACAAAAGAACCAGCTGCCATCATGTCAGTGATTGTCTCGTTAACACAGGTGAGAGTGTTGACGAGGACAAGGCTGGAGATCATTCTGTCATGCTGATTGAGTTAGAATAACAGACTGGAAAGGTCTTAAGATGAGGGTGGTGGTTGAAATCATTGTTCTTCCTCTGTCAACCATGGTTACCTGCAAGGAAACACGTGCTGTCATCATTGGTTTGCACAAAAAGAGCTTCACAGGCAATGATAATGCTGCTAGTAAGATTGCACCTAAATCAACCATTTATCGGATCATCAAGAGCATCAAGGACAGAGGTTCAATTGTTGTGAAGAATGCTTCAGGGTGCCCAGGGATGGGACTGCTGAAGAATGTGTAAAAGCAATTTCCAATTGTTTCTGCAATCTGGAAAACACCTTGTCCAGGAAAGACAAGGTGAGCACTACCATCAGTCCTGTGTCATGCCAACAGTGAAGCATCCTGAGACCATTCATGTTTGGGGTTGCTTCTCAGCCAATGTAGTGGGCTCACTCAATTTTGCCTAACAACACAGCCATGAATAAAGAATGGTAGTTTGGGGATGACCTATGCCTTTTCCAGCATGATGGAGCACCTTGCCATAAGGCAAAAGTGATAACTAAGTGGCTTAGGGAGCAAAACATCAATATTTTGTGTCATGGCCAGGAAACTCCCCAGACATTAATCCCATTGAGAACTTGTGGTCGATCCTCAAGAGGCGGGTGGACAAACAAATATTCACAACAAACACCAAGCATAGATTATGCATGAATGGGCTGCCATAATTCAGGATGTGGCCCAGAAGTTAATTGACAGCATGCCGGGGCAGATTGCAGAGGTCTTGAAAAAGAAGACTGCAAATATAGACTTTTTGCATAAACAAAATGTAATTTTCATTGAAAGCCTTTGACACTCATACAATGCTATGGTACACTGAAGTATAATTAACTACTGACATAAAGGTCTAAGAACATTGAAGCAGTAAACTTTGTGAAGACCAAAACTTGTGGCATTCGCAAAACGTTTGACCACAACGTTATGTGCTGCTTTTCTGATTATGGCAGATATTTACCGCTTTTTTCTAATTAACAGTGATCAGCAATTAACACTGAGGGCCCTATTTTAACGATCTGAAACGCAAGTATCAAACGCGAAACGCAAGTGACATTGTGGGAGGGTCCCAGGCGCTGTTGCTATTTTACAGACGGGATAAATGACTCTTGCGCCGGACGCAAATCTAAAATGGGTATGTCTGAAGTAGCTTCATTAGTCATAGGTGTGGTTTGGGCGTAACGTGCAATATCCAATCGGAGCACCATCTCACATTCCCTTTAAGGCGGGATGTCCACTGAACACATCAGATTTTAGTGCATGTTACTTTTTACCGGATATATGCATCCGCATAGTGCGGACTTAAAGAAGTGTTCCACAGTAAATCAGTTTCAAAGTATACCATTTACAAATGTTACCATAGATGATTTATGTCATATACACGTCTGTTCTTTTTCAATATATCAGAGAAAAGCCGATAGTATATTTCAGTTCCTTTCGCATCCACTGGGGTGCTTCTGTATCCGTCTAAACTTGAGCTACCACAACTCCCAGAATTCCAAGCGAATTTAGTGCCCCTCCCCGTTTTGAACACACCGACACAGAACGTGGGGAATTCAACAGCACACCTCTGTAGAGCTTGACGCTAGAAAGTTATACATATTTGTTTTTGAAATTGTAGTCTAATTTCTATTAATCATGCCCGTTTGGTGTTCTGTACCTGGTTGCAGAAATTACAAGCAAGCCCAAAAAGAAGGAGTAATCTTTCACACTTTACAATAGGCTATAAGAAGTTAGGGTTTGCAGTCTGCATTTTTGGTCGGAAGATTATGAAAGGGATCTATGTGCTAAATTAACCGGCACTACAGCCTGAAAGCGGCTGAAAAGCGATGCGATCACATCCATTTTTCTTTATCTAGAAAGAGTAGCCTATATATAGTACATATAGTAATTTACACACTCAGCTAGCTACTAAATACAGCTGGCACACTACACATACAGTACAATAACTTTAGCACACACAGACACAATGTGTGCGCCATTATCAAGGTACAGAAAATAGGTTTAATAAACTTACTCATCTGTTAATTGTCCTCTTGCTACGTCTCTTTCCATGTGTGCTGGAAAACTTCAGTGATTCAGTAACACATATGCGGTCGTCAGTCATTTTTGGTTCAAGCCTTACAAGTAAAGGTTGTCCACGATTCCCTTCATTGTAGCAAGTGCTTTTTTCTTCAGTTGACATGGATGGACATATTCCCACAGAAGCACTTAGGCAATTAGAATTTAACTGCGTTTCGCCTGAATTATCGGTAGAACATGCTGCCTTGTTGAAGCTGAATATGAAACTCCATTTGTTGTAAACGTTCTTCGGTGTACTCGGGCGCAAACATGTATGGTTGAATGTCACTCAGAATGTAAAAGCATGTTGTAAAATTCCTCATCTGCAAATCCGAAGTTAGTAGCAATTGTGTTACCAGCGACTTTGTTTACGAACTGTATCACAGAATCCAGAGAACATTCCGGGTGGGCGGGGCATGGAACAAGGAAGTCTGTTTAGCATTAAAATGGCTGATCGAAACGTCACAGAAAGACAAGCTATACCTTAAAAAATCAAGGACAACCGAGGCTTTAAGGAGTAGGTTTGAAAGCCAGATCAGTATAACAGGGATGCCTATTTTCCCGACCGAATACATGCCTACATTCATTTTTCCTATCTCCACAGTCATACCATAGGATGATGTCAGGGTATGAAGTTTCCACGCAAAATTTCAAATCTTGCTCTTATACTAGCCAGGCATGGGTGAAACATATCTCACTGTTTTACAAAATGACTGGGCGAAGCTACTAGCACCTCCAGATAGCTGTAGGGTGAAGTATCCCTTTAACGCACAATTGCTTCAGCAAGACAAGACTGTTACTCTTGTGTTGTGCTACTCGTTCCAGCCGGAACGTAAACTTCCGGTTACACAACGGCACAGGGTCGCAATGCACAAGTTGAATAATTTGAGTATATGCGACACACAGAGCGCACTGCATCGCAAGCTCGCAAGGAAAACGGATCCTTGCGGATCTCTCCATTGACAATGAATGACTTCCGGCGCAATGCAACGCATTCAACGTGTTCAGTGGACATCCGGCCTAAAGCTGGATTCACACGAGACACGTCAAAAAATCCCCGTATGGCATCGTAATGCAGACACATTTGTACACTGCAATCAACATCGTAATCAATTTTCCGCATCTACGAGATGGTGGGCAACATTGCATACACCTGTCCATCTCCAGCAAGGTGACTGACAGGAACTGTTTTCAGTTTAGTATTCATTGAAAATACGAAAACTATCTACTGAGCTGTCAAAGCTTGTCTTGCAATCTCACACACCCATAGATGAAAGCAACATATTAGCTCTTTCTCTGAGGTAAATCAACTTCCGTTTCTGGCACCGTTCGGCAAAGCACCGCAAAAGCACCGCTTGCGACACACCCGTCGCACCGCATCCACATTTTGACGGTTCCGGTAGATTTGCCGCAGCGGTGCACATTGCTTCCTATTGAAATGAACTATTGCAATGCAACCAGTTTGCTGGATCTGGTGTGAATCCAGCTTTAGAGCACGTGCGCTTGTTCCATGGCGGATTGCTATTACAACGGCGGATTATTGATTTTTCTTTTTTACAAAATGTAAATAAAGAAATGTCACAAGACATACTTTCCGATGTTTTGGGCTCACTCTCACTGAATCACGAGGTTAATGTAATCTAACATTAGAGCGAGATTACTTTGCTTGCCTTACTCTTCTGTCAAATAAGCTCCAAGGCATTTAGGTGCCTCCTGTCCTATCCAAACTCCTGACGCGCATTTTCAGTTTGCCTAATGTTCGTTCAATTAGGCTACACTGCGTGTTTGTGTATGTTTTTGATTAAACAGCATTTCACACACTGTTGCTGGCATCAAATGTGTCATCCTCAGACATGTCTTTAACAGATAGGGTTGTCCCCTTCACATCCACCCATCCAAGGGGGGCAAAAAAACATGGGTGATTTTACTATTAGCATCGCAAATGACATGTTGATTGAATGGGTTCCCTTGCGGATGTAAATCAGTGCGAATAATTAATTCTGAATAATTTGGGTAAATGTGTACACTAGATGTATGCTTATTTTTTCACCTCTTCGGACACCACAATGATTTCCCTTGCTAGGTAATATTTTCCTTCTAATTATGTATTGCAATAATGGAGGATGATTAGAGGAGGTAGATGAGAGGAGAAATAAGTGTATGCGCGTTGTGCACACGCTACATTATGCTTAAAATAGCATCTGAAAAACACGCCAGTGACATTTAACCAGGTTTTTCCTGGTCATTGGCGGAATTGATTTCGGGAACTGCAAAATAGCACCAGGGAACGTTTGCGCCAGAACACACCTTTTCGCTGAACCGCCCAACAAACGCAAGTTCATTCCCTAATTTACAGACGCACGTCTGTGGAAGGAAAAGTCCCATATGCGTCGGGTGGAAGATAGGAATGACCCAGGTAAAAAAAAAGTATATTTAAATGTACTTGAAATGTATTTTATTTAAATATACTTCTAATATATTAGAAGAAAACATTTGTGCATCCCTAGACATTTTTATTTTTACAATTCATCTTTTTGTTAACAGGAGTTTTACTTTGTCAGTCCAATTTCAGTTCACAGAAAGTGTGATTGTAAATTTTTTCTCCAGGGGTGCGTAACACCACTCTGTCATTAATCTACTGTACTAACAACACTTTGAGACCGCTGTATTAACCCTACCATTTAATTGATAAACTAACACACATCTGTCAATTATACTGTATCTAGTAACACCTGTCTGCTTGTTATCTGCTGAAGTTAGCCTTTAATTGAGTTTTGCTTCACCAAAATATTTTATACCAAGCTGTCCTCTTTTGGTTGTCTACATTGATATAACACAGTTTGTCTGTAATCTTGTTGTAGCAGTACATAAAATAAAATAGTCTAACATTTAAATGTAAAACTGCACACAAACTTAAAATATTCCGCTGGCCAATATTTATAATGAGGAACTGTTGACATAATGTGGTGGAAGTGTATGACTCTACTGTCGTTTTAGTGAAGTTTCCCACAGAGAAGTGAAAAACTGAACTCTGTTTAACTCTTCATCTTCCTCTCCAGGACGGCGATGTCTGTTCACATCACCAAGTGGTCTCCTGATGGGGAATACTTTGCAACTGCTGGCAAGGTACAAAACTACCACACAGTCTCTTTTCATCAATATGTTAGTCGTTCCAGAACATTTTTATACTCTGACTTCTTTTGTAACGGCTGTAGAATAATAGACAGGAGCTAATTTTGCATCAACATTGTTTATTCACAAAATCATTTAGCCGTATTGCACTAACTAGTGTGTCTGTCTGTCACAAGGATGACTGTCTGTTGAAGGTGTGGTACCCCACCACTGGGTGGCGCTCTGCTGTTGTGGCACCGGACCCCCCAGATAAGAAGGGCTCTCAGGTCCACTTCTCCTTTGTTTACCTGGCCCACCCACGCTCTGTCACCGGCCTGTCCTGGAGGAAGACCAGCAAGTACATGCCCAAGTAAGAACACACTCACTTGCTTTACGCTACATTTGAGGACAGCAATGTATTTCTGGTAAAAACAAGTCGATGGACTTAGAGGTGGGCTCCCACTGTAAAGCTCATTGATGCAGAGAAACGTCAGACAATTATGGAACGCCATGTAGATCAAGACTTCAAGGTCAGTCACTGCATGTCAAGTACTCATATACCTTTACCTTGTTAATGGAGTGACTAGAGATTTTCACGGATATATTCAAATCCAATTATCTGACATTTGGTCTGACTTGGTCAGATACGACTTTATGCAGTTTGCACTCGGATGCCGAGTCAGATGACGTGTCGTGGCCGCTTGGTATATTATAAGAGGAACATATCCTGATGATACCCGGTAATTAACTACATATTATATAATTCACATTCACTATGCTTTGCAGCTGCTCCAGGAAAGTTCTGCCAACATCTCTTTTATCTGCATGTTTGCCTCATCTTGTCTGGTTTAGGCACCAGACAACTACTGTATTTGAGCAATTCAGTGTTGGATAGTCTAACTTTAAAAAAGGGTTTTACTGGAAAATGTTTTTCTAAGGATGATGAAAAGGAATTGGAGATGTGTATTATTTGCAAAGGATATACATATAAGCTTCCTAACGGTCTTTGTGTGAGGAGACGACATTCAGGCATCTTTCAAAATCTCCACAGCTCCATGTAAAGCAGTTTGTATGATTATTCAAGCCTACTGTAATCAAAGACTCACTTTACCATTGCCCAGGTAATAAAGCCATAGCCCATTTAACATTTTACTGCACTGTTGGAACCGGATCAACAGTGGGTTTTTCCTCATTATTTATATTTGCAATATCTGATCGGACACCAGGCCAGTGTCTTCAGTGTCTTATGTGGTGTGTGTCTGTGTATCTCCAAGGCTACTGTGTGTAACGTGATGTGTGTCTCCATGGACAGTGTGTGTTACGTGATGTGTGTCTCCAGGGACAGTGTGTGTTACGTGATGTGTGTCTCCAGGGACAGTGTGTGTTACGTGATGTGTCTCCATGGACAGTGTGTGTTACGTGATGTGTCTCCAGGGACAGTGTGTGTTACGTGATGTGTCTCCATGGACAGTGTGTGTTACGTTAAGTGTCTCCATGGACAGTGTGTGTTACATGATGTGTGTCTCCATGGACAGTGTGTGTTACGTGATGTGTGTCTCCATGGACAGTGTGTGTTACGTGATGTGTGTCTCCATGGACAGTGTGTGTTACGTGATGTGTGTCTCCATGGACAGTTGCTGCAGTTCACGTGCAGACAATGCACTGCCACTTGTTCTACCTCAGCTGTTTTTAATATTTGTTAAATATTGTTTATCTACTTGGTCTTACTTGTTCTACCTCACCTGTCTTTACTGTTTGTTAAATATTGTTTTTTTTAAGATCAATAAATGTTCCTTTTTTTAAATTGAGACTAAAGTGAGTGTGTCTCCAGTGATAGTGTGTGTTGCGTGATGTGTGTCTCCAGGGACAGTGTGTAACATGATGTGTGTGTGTGTGTGTCTGTCTGTCTGTCACCAGGGCCAGTGTTTGTAACGTGCTGCTGACATCGTGTGAGGATGGGGTTTGCCGGCTGTGGTCTGAGACGGTGCTCCCTGAGGACAGCATCCTTGGGGGACAGATCTCTGAGAACTCCTACAGCTCCAGCATGCCTGGTCAGGGAGGCAAGGACAAGATACAGCATGCTATAGAGGTCAGACAGCACACACACCCTCCAACACACACTCACTATAACACTCACACACACACACACATACACACCCTCCAACACACACTCACTATAACACACACACACATACACACCCTCCAACACACACTCACTATAACACACATACACACCCTCCAACACACACTCACTATAACACACACACATACACACCCTCCAACACACACTCACTATAAGACACACGCACACACACACACACACACACATACATACACACACACACACACACACAC
>JACXGM010018992.1:0-18667 GCA_016801145.1 Umbra pygmaea | reverse complement strand
TTACGTGATTCGTCAAGAGATCTGAAGTAAGTCACGTAGTGCCCTCTGGGTAGTGTAGTTTATGTAACGTTAGGATCAATACCAATCTCTCTGACACGGACGCGTTCTATGTCAGTGGTTGCGTACTGGCTACATGCGAGAGGCATCGGTACGCAAGAAAAAGTGCAGGTACGCTTAAGAGTAAAATGTAGAGGTGCCGATACTGCGTACCGGTGAGTACCGCCCCACTTCGAGCACTGCATATCAGGTGATGTGTATTTGTGTTATGAGGGAGGGTGTGGCCTAAAGAGATCAACCACCTCAGGCAAAATCGGCCAAAAAGACATTTTACTGATTCAGAAAAGTAAGAAATCGCAATAAATATAAGTATTTTAGAGTGACGCAGCACTCTTCATATTGCTACGATATTGGGGTAGAATCACGGATCCATCAAAGGGTTTAATGCAAATAGTCAACATGTTTGCAAGGAACGTTTTGAGAAAAACACACAAATTAACTGCCACATGTTTGAGATGACTCAAAAGTGAATCTACCAGGAACCCATTATCCTCCAATGCTGTCATATTCCAGAACAGCAAACTACCTGGAATGCCCATAAGTACAAGGTGTTCAGTCCTCAAAGACATGGCCAAGGTAAGGCAGGCTGACCCCCGACCACTCCTGAACAAGACACACAAGTTAAAATGTCAAAACTGGGCCAAGAAATATCTGAAGACAGATTTTTCAAAGGAGCTCCACTTCGACTCAGACGCCAGCAAGGTGGATGTGGTTTACTGGTATGGGCTGGTATTATAAAAAATGAGCTAGTTTCACCTTTTCGGGTGGAAGATGGACTGAATCTCAACTCCCAAATCTACTGACACTTTCTTCAAGCAGTGATACAGGAAAAGGTCTGCATCTTTCAAGAAGACCATGATTTTTATGAAGGACAAATCTCCATCACATGCATCGAAGTACTCCACTTTGTGGCTAGCCAGTAAAGACCTTAAAGATGAAAGAATAATGACATGGCCCCCTTCCTCACCTGACCTAAACCCTATTGAGAATGTGTGATCTAAACGGTTGATTTACAGTACACCTCTCTGAACAGTGTCTGGGAGGCTGTGGTTGCTGCTGCACAAAAGGTTGATCATCAACAGATCAAGAAACTGATAGAATCCATGAATGGAAGGCTTATGACTGTTATTGAAAACTGTAAGTGAGATGGAAACGTTTCATTTTTCATTTAGTTGCATGAATATTCTGCACACTAATAGTTGCCTAAAAACTGTGCACACATACAGTTGTATGCAAAAGTTTAGGCACCCCTGACAATTTCCATAATTTTCATTTATAAATAATTGGGTGTTTGGATCAGCAATTTTATTTTTTTCTCTATCAAATAACTGAAGGACACAGTAATATTTCGGTAGAGAAATTAGGTTCATTGGATTAACAGATAATTGGTAATATGCATTCAAACAAAATTAGACAGGTGCATACATTTAGGCACCCTTGTCATTTTGTTGATTTGAATACATGTAACTACCTAGCGCTGATTAATTGGAACACACAATTGGTTTGGTGAACTCATTAAGCCTTGAACTTCATAGACAGGTGCATCCAAACATGAGAAAAGGTATTTAAGGTGGCCAATTGCAAGTTGTTGTTCTCTTTGACTCTCCTCTGAAGATTGTTCAACATTGTGGTTTGGGAAAGGCTACAAAAAGCTATCGCAGAGAGTTAAGCTGTCAGTGTCCATTGTGAGGAACACAGTGAGGAAATGGAAGACCACAGGCACAATTCTTGTTATGGCCAGAAGTGGCAGGCCAAGTAAAATACAGATGGTGTCACTTTGCATGGTTCAACAATTCAGCACACTTTGCAGAAGAAGAAGCTGTATGGGAAAGTCAGAGTGATGCGGAAGAAGCCTTTTCTGTACACACGCCACAAACAGAGTCGCTTGAAGTATGCAAATGCACATTTGGACAAGCCAGATTCATTTTGGAAGAAGGTGCCGTGGACAGATGAAAGTTATTTGGTTATAACAAGGGGCATATGCATGGTGGCAAAAGAAAACACCGTTCCAAGACAAACACTTGCTACCCACGGTAACATTTGGTGGAGGTTCCATCATGCTGTAGGGCTGTGTGGCCAGTGCCGGTACTGGGAATCTTGTTAAAGTTGAGGGTTGCATGGATTCTATTCAATATCAGCAGGTACTTGAGAATGATGTAGAAGAATCCGTCATAAAGTTGAAATTACACCGGGGATGGATATTTCAACAAGACAATGACCCAAAACACTGCTGGCATTTATGCAGAGAAACAAGTACAATGTTCCGGAATGGCCATTCCAGTCCCCGGACATGAATTTCTGTTGGGGTGCCCAAATTTATGCACCTGTCTAATTTCGTTTTGATGCATATTGCACATTTTCTGTTCATCCAATAAACCTAATTTCACTACAATATTACTGTGTCCTTCAGTTATTTGATAGATGAAAATGAAATTGCTGATCCAAACACCCAAATATGTATAAATGAAAATAATGGAAATTGTCAGGGGTGGCTAAACTTTACTGTAGATATTCACCAAGAGAAAATTATGAGCAATTTTTTACTCTCATAAATATTAATGTTTGAGGTTTATTTACCTTTTGGATGGATTGAGAGCACTGTAGTTGTTCCATAATAAAATGTATCCTCAAGAATACAACTTGCCTAATAATTGTGCACAGTGTATATATGTGTATATATACACTGTGTGCACAATTATTATATATGTTGTTTTCTTTCATACGAAACAATAAAAGAGAAAAACTGCTGCTGGAAGTTAAAGGTACTACACATTTTGAATTTATTACATTTCAGGAAGGTTTGAAAAATGGTGATTAAATTATGTAACATCTTACATCTGTACATTGTTCAGTGGGTCACACAATGAAAAGTGTCTCACGCCATTGGTTGAAAATACTATTTGTTCATTGAGTAATTAGTTGGAGAGTAAAGTTAAAGGGATAATCAAGTTCTATGTACTAGTTCTATGTCAAATACCTGTTGTATCCAAGCACACATTATGTAATATGTCCCCTTATCAAGATTGAAAGTTTAATGACATAACAATATTATGTTAATCAGGATGTGAGAGAGACTGGAGGCCTACAGTGGAGGGGGAGAGTCTGGGTGGGAGGGACAGAAATGAAGATAGATAGATTTAGAAAGAGGCGGAAACAGAAAAGAAGGAAATGTCTCACAAAAAAGGCCTCACGCAGACAGAGTGACGCCGCAGGGCTACTTCCAGCCAGTGTGACATATGAAACAAAGTATTTACATGTCACTCGGCTGGGCTCTTGGACTGGAGAACCAACTCGTGTTCTACAGGGTAAAAAAGATGGGATTGATCGAAAAATATAAAGACCTAATACCCTGCGGCAAGTTGATCTAAAATTAAGTTTGGCTATGCCTGCATATTCAGTTACAAAAAAAACACCAAATGGTAATGGAGCATAAATATAATGGTGGAAAACAATGATTTGAACATTTTCTGATAAAAATTGTACTCATGTTTGGATTCATTGTTTTCTTGCCTGAAAAAAAAACATGAGCCACAACACGAGCCCATTAAAACACTGTCACGGATAAAAGCAAATATAGGCTCCTGCGGTAGAGCCCTCTGATCAAACACAGCGTGAGCTCACCAGTACTTAACGCCACTCTTGCTGGCAATGGCCGCGCTCCTCAAACACCCCTGCTTCGTGTATACATAGCGCTCTGGTTATTTTTACAGTTGGGATGCGCAGAACAAGAGTCTTGTGCCCTGAACATGCTTACTTTAATTATGAGAGTCAACAAGCTCCAAGTGGGAAAGTCTTTGTTTCTCTTGCAGTATCTCAGGCATTAAAACTGACCTGGCTGTCTTCCTAGCAAGTCGTTCTGTGTGCGTGTCTACTACTCTGTAGCTCCGTGGCAGCAGCTGACTGTCTCTCACGGTGCATTCGCCCTTCTGACCCACCTCCAAGTCCTCCTTTTGTGTGTTCTTTTTTCATTATGTCTCGGGAAACCCAGTGAGATTGCTTGTGGTGCTGAGGCAAATAATCTGGAATTAAAAAATGGATTCCTCTAGCTTTATCCTTAGCAACGGGCCTATCACCATCTGTTCTGACAACAAGGGCGGACGCCATCACAGGAACATGCTCTGTCACCTGTTCCTGTAATCGGTGTGTGTATGTGTGAGAATGTGTGTGTGTGTGTGTGTGTGCCTTTTGTCTCACAGATAAAGTGATCTTAATTTAGAGTGTATGTATAGGTCCCTTTCATGTTTAATGTAACATAGCATGGCTCGTCATTACTGGATGGCCACAAAGGCAAATATAACTAAATAAATATGTGTATTTAGAATTAAACATGACATTAAAAAAATCATTGACATCCCCTTTTATTTTGCCTACACATTTATTATGACAAAATGCAAAAGAATGTATCAAGACGTGTGATGAAAGAACATCTCGTCAAAATAAAGTGTGTCAGATGTCATAATCTTTTTGCAAAGAAGTCAGGTGTGCTACACATGACTATCCTTTTAAAGAAAGAACATTCTTCAGGGTTGCTTGCTAATCGAGTTTGCCTCTACCACTTTTCGTTTTTCTGGATACTGGAGGTGAAAAGATGGATGAAAGAGGACAGAGGACAGTTTTCTTTTTAAAATGAGAATTTCCCAATCGTTAGGCTTAATCATTACACAATTGTGAGTAAGACTTCCAGTCAGGAGGACAGAGTCAGAGACAAGGCCTGCCTTCATCTTAGCACACGGAGGCCATCTCAGACAGCATTTAGCCCCGGGGAGTCCCCTTCACCCCCCCAGGGGAGCCCCAGTCAACCTCCAACCAACCAGGGCATTGACAGCTGTTCAATGCCCCCCGAGTCAACCCATATCCCCACCTATATTAAACTATTACAGGGATTTTCAAACTAAGCCCTCTGAGTGTGAGTCCTAAACCAATGCTAGTATCGCTATCAAATGTAGAGGTTTTTTAAGAGATCCTATACCACACAACTAAAATGCCCTTAGGATTTTTTGGAAGTATTACACAGTGTATAACCCTAATTGCAACTATAACAATGATATATTTAATAAATATTTTGACACATTATTGAATATGGATAAGATTTAATGTAGTAGCTAATACTGTTTAGCTGTAGTAACTGTCTATAAAGACCCCCACCAGCAAATAATTGTCATTGATAAAGTTTAAATATCATTATATAACTGACTGTAATGTTCCTTTTTTACATTGTCCATGCTCCCTGGAAACAAAATGCTATTTGCAATGAAATTACCTCAGAAATAGAGAATGTGGGCACAAGGCACTTGTGTGTCCGGCTCTATCATTAAATCAATACTGACCAGTGCTTATTAAAATTATACAATCGGCTCCACTAGTTCTTTCTGTTTTTCCATATTCCAATTATAATTTAAATGAGATGAATACTTGTTTAATTTTCTCCGGCCTAGTACAGGCAAAGCCCATTGCGACGTGGGAGTTTCCAAGAGGATATTTAATGTTTATGTTTTTAACGTTAATTATCAAGATATTGCCTCTTCACTTAATTACAATCTAAAGAACAATCATTGGGTTCTAGTCATTTTGCTTCAACAGCATTATTATATTCACTTAATTTAGAAAGACAGAGGATTATCTCAAAGGTGCTATATAGTAAACATTCATTTCAACATTCTTCAAAATCCAGATTTTTTATAGTTATCTACTGTATGTTCTAGGCACACAGGTGTGACTGTGTGTAGTGTGTTGTGTCTCAGTCTCTTGGTGTTTCTAATGGAGGGCTCAGTAAATGAACTGCAGTGGTGAGTATAATTAAATGTTGGTTACTGAGACACCTAAATGCATGTGAGACAGTGTGGTCACTGTCCATGTGATCAAAGAAGCCCGTGTGACTAACTGTGCTCCCTGTGACCAAGGCCTGTCTCCTGATCTCCTATAGACGGAGGTTAATGAGTGCTTTTAGACCTGCAGGAGACATGGAGGAGGCATCACAAGACCAATGACCTAGTAGACCTTTATTACACTAGTATGGCCAGAGCACTGCAACTCAATCACTGTCTGCATCACAACTACACCCGAGGCCAGCAAACAAGAGCTGAGAGATGGATAGGAGTTAAGTCACAGCTATTAGCGTTTACGAATACATTTCTAGAGGTAATGACTGAATACAATGACACAATATAACATTAACGAAGGTGTTTAGACCATTGAACTGTAAAAATGTTGCACTTAAAACCAATTCATAGTGCGCAGGGTAGAGTACTAAAGCACTGCACACGGAATATAGTTATGTCTTCCTGACGGGAAAGCCCTCTGAGTTCACAAGTCCATGCGTGCATGCATTATAGATTACATTATTTTCAGTGGCATGATAAGGCCCATTCACACAGTATCTGGGGTCAAACGTGGTAAATGGAAGGTTAGTCATCTTATTATGCAGATGCTGCGTTCAAGGAGAGCTCTATTCTATTTATTAGTTATTGCTTAAGTCATTTTTTTAACCAGAGGCTGTCCAGAATTAGCACAGTTATTTGTATCTGTGCGTCAAGTCACGTGAAAACCAGACAAAACATGAAACCCAGATCCCTGAGGCAAAACTGTGTTGGAGACTGGGCAGGAAAAAAGGCAAAAGGGTCTTTCTGTCTTCCAGGTCACCGTAGTAGTACCCCACCGGGGTTGGTTGTGGAATTCTTCTCAAAAGTACTTTTCATTAGCATATCGACTGTTCGTGGCAGACGATGGGAGGGAATCTATAAACAAAGTTTCCAACATGAGCGACCTCAGTTACAAGAAAAGGAGGAGAATGACAATAATGCCACCACTGTATTAGGAACATGGAGCAAAGTGTTATTGTGCAAAGGAATGTATGACCAACTGCCATCCACAAAGGGCCCCTCTTCGAGAGATAGGAGATCATATCATATTTTTAGAACACAGACCTTCTGTGGCTGGAGATGGTTTCCATTTGTTTGTATCCAAGGAAAAAGGTAGTATAGTATGCAGTTGTAATTTAAAATTACTTTAAATTAAAGAGATTTATAATGGTAAATAAAGTAATTATGGTCGCATTAGCACTGATTTGCAGGTTACATTATAATGTTGTTGCCAATAAAATCCTGATATTTCTAGCAGAGACAGTATGTGAGAGTTTCTTCTACAATTCCAAGTTCCACTCTTGTCTTTTACGCACCTGTCCTGACTCTTTTTCCAGGTGTGCGATTTAGTGATTTTCTATGTACAGTATGATGTCTGAAAAGGACTGTCCCCAGGGATCAAAATTGAACCCAAGAAGCTGTTAACCTCCCTTTAAACAAAAAAATAAGAAAAACTAAATCCTTATCGCAGAAGGTAACTGAAATTTCCATATCATGTTTTTTGAACATAGCATATTCAAGGCAGATTCTGGAAATGCTATGTCAAAGCTTTTAGTTTTCCTATGTGAATTATATATACCGGTAGTCACATGACCAGACAGAGGAAAACAACAATGTATTTCACTCCAGAGTGACTGGCTGGCTGCTGCGGAGCCAGATAAGAGTCAAGCATGTCAAAGGGCCCAAAAGACATGTACGTTAGGTAAGACTGAACTTACCTCACACTCTATCCATGCCAAGAGTCCAGACCCAGCCTTGTGGCCCTGTGGCTGTGAATGCCCTCTCTCAGGGGATTGGTTAATGATCTTCCTTATCCGGGGCCAGTGAAGGACCCTCAGGCGTTTCATTGGTCAGACAGAGAGACAGAGAGAAAGAAGGGAACAGAGAGAGAGAGTGACCAGGATGCCGGTGTGGGGGGAGGGCAGCGTGGGGGGTGCTAAATGGCACAGAATTCCACCCAGAGCCCTGGACGATATGAAGCGCAACATTGTGCGTTTGCTACAATGGTCATACTGTCGACACGGTCCCGTCTAATTGAATTAGCCTGGGAGATGGTGCATAAATTCCCCAAGAATTCTTCTGATGCATAAGGATTGGCCCCAATGTTGAGGTCCAATATGAGTGCGTCTGTGTTGGGGAGGTTGCAGGCTAACCTGCCCCTGGTACAATGGCACGCCTATGAGAAGAATGGGGCTTTTACTTCAGGTCAGACCTGAACTTAAATGTGAGGGCCAAGGTCAGGAGTCACCCCGGATACGGTGAAGTGCTGGTTTGACTGACCACTTCCCTTCAGTTAAATGAGATGGATGGATTGCACGCTATATGTTGCTACTGCTGGACCTCTTCGTAAACTACAGTGGCACTTTCAGGGAAAAACAAAATCCTTTTAGAATTCTCAGCACATAATTAAAAATAGTTTTTGATACTACAATATCTGCCAGTGTATATTTTAATACCAAATAATATTTATTTTACAAGCTTTTGAATTGAATACCACAAAATATATAATATTTATGTTAAACACAACAAGGGATAAATTGACTTAATGTCAATTTATTAATTGACCACATTACTAGCATGAAAATGTTTTCTGCAAAATTATTTCCCAAAATAAATTTGGAGCTAATTAGTTTCAATTTACAGAATCTTGCGGTCTTACATGAGAGATAAACCTCTATGTGTGATGTATTTTAATAAAGGTGATTTTACCATCACTTCGTAAAGTTGTTATCTGTAGAATTTGAGCTGTAACAAAGGTGATGTTACCTTCACTTCGTAAAGTTGTTATCTGTAGAATTTGAGCTGCAACAAAGGTGATGTTACCTTCATTTCGTAAAGTTGTTATCTGTAGAATTTGAGCTGTAACAACGGAAATACTTTCACAAACGCTGTAAAAATTGAATTTCTTGATAACTAAAAAGTCTGAAATAAGGAGGTATGTACAGTATATGGGATAATGTTTGCCTATACTATGCAGTCCTTTGTTACACACAAAAGAACAGCCTAAAATGCATACATTTTATTAAAGATGCATCGGTACATGCCCACTGACAAACACTGTGGAACTTGTGATGTCCTTTATGCAACTTCTGTTGTATACTTATATACTTATAGTGTATCCTTATTTTACGGATTGAGTCACTGCAGGCATGCATACATTTCAAACGCAGCCAACAGGGAATTCAGTATTTAGTGGGTAAAATTTGCTAAATATTTTAGGGAAACATTTTAACAACTAAATCGGTTTGAAATACAGTATGCTCAAATTTTTTTATAAGTGAGCAACAAGGCACAGGCAATGTGGTATATGACCAATAAAAAGAGCTGTTCTTAGGAACAATGCATTGTGGAGTCCTTGGATACACACCTTAGCTGTGGAATATTGGCAATATGGCAAAGATGCCTTCTTGCTCTTACAAACCGGTTACCAGAGAACTAAAAAGTGAAACGATGTCCTACACATGCTATACAGTCTCGTACTATATCAGCAAACAGGATTCAAACCACACAGTTTATAAATGTAATTTTTTTTTCAAACAATTGTATCGTAAATATCTATTGTTTGTTTTTGTTTTTGGCAGCTTTGCAACTCCTTGGACAGATGCGGCATGCGGAAGGGTGCTCACATGTCCCTCAGCTGACCTTATGTTAGCTCAAACGTGGGATGATTACGCTCAACAACTATACTTCTGGGATTGAATTTGCTGGTGCCAGATTTGCACACAAGGAGTCACTGGAGAGCGATGTGGCAAGGTAGATAATCTGACTTATCTATCCCAAATCCTGGGCAGCACTGTCAGTTTGCCTTGCCTCATGTAGGAGGTTTGAGGCAAAGTCAGAGAAGCCATAGTCAGGCTCGAACCACTGACTATCATGACATAGACTGTCCTGTAATGCAGTGAATTGCCCACTATGCCATGCGGACCTCCTGGGTTGTACTTTTAAATGCAAACAAATTTGTGCACTACCAACAAATGTACAAGATCAAGGACTTACATTTTCACAGTTATTGAGCATGCAACTCTTGGAGTCATAGTACTAGCTCAAACTTCTTGGCTGGCACTGGGATTAAATTTAGACCGGTTACAATCTCCCTGTCTGTACTCATGCAAAGAGATGTTATTAGTTTGTATTTAATGAAGCAACAGATTGGATCTCCTTTTTTTGGCACACCTTGCAAATACTAATTAGGGAGGATGGCAACGTGTTTGCTATTTGGAAAAATGTTTTTTTTTTCACAATGTAATCCCTCTCTATCAAGATACTGCCTACTTGCCTGGTAAAACAAACAAAATGACATGATTCAGCAAGTTGTTTTGTATATTTATTGTGCAAATCTCACACACCCAAAATTAAAGCTTTAGCAGACACTATCAGCTGTGTAATCACAGAATCCTAAGCTAAACACAGTTGACGAAAACCAAACAACAACTACCTGCACTTCCGCAGGTCTACTCGCAAAAACTCAAACTGGAAACTGGATGTTGACCTGGGGAAAAAGGTCAGGTTCTCTGCCACAATCACAGCAACAACACTAGGCCTGACATTGGGCTGCTTTCTAAACTCCAGGCAAGTCATCATATTGGAGATAACTTCGCATTGGGAGGGCCGCATCAAAGAGGCCAAGGAATGAATGACAGCAAAGACGTGAGCCTGTTGAGTTAGAAAATCTCTCACTGGAGAATGGTCATTCAGACCAGTACACAGGCAACAGAAATAGCCTCTAGGGGGCTATGGATCAAAAGGAATGATCTGTAGATAGATTTTGGAGTATTTAAAAATACTTTAAAAAACTTGGCGAGGGTGTATGAAAAACCGGATGACCTGAGATTTCACCACTGCTGATGTTACCAAGTGCATATCAAAATGTTGTTTTTAAAGCACACCAACATTTCCAATACAGTTTACATGTTCACATTGTTAGAGGGAAGAGTGCTTTAAATGTAGTATCATAACTAAATCATTATCGCTTACGTGAAGTTGTCATGTAGGTGGTTAAAATTAATTTCCAGTTCAAAAACCAGCATTAAAAATAGACAAACAAACAAAAAAATACCTAGAAATCACAAAAAATCACAGTTTGCAATTATATTTATAAATTCTACACATGCAGGTATATGTTTCACAACTGTATTTTGTTTTGGATTGCATTTTGAACATTCTTTGTTTTTGGATGTGACACAATTGTTTAAATCAGTCAACGTTAATTAAGATCAAAATAATGAATTTCCAATAATCCTTGCATTACCAACAACAGTTTTCAAGCGTACTATCCATTGAACTTCACCTCAATTGGCAAGCGTTTGTATTTCTTCGAATTCCAAAACCTTCCACAGAAAAGTGTCACGTTGCATCACACATTATTCCCTCCTGTATTGGGACACATACTCACACTGAAACCCACCACACACCAACTGAAACACACAACCACACATAGAAAGAAATGTTTCACAATGTTCTCCTCTGACAGGCTTTAGGTGCACTTGTTAGGTCCCAGATTGTTTCTGGTAACACTGACCCTGCTGTTTTACCTGCATATGTCTGGGAAACCTGCCAGCTTTCTTCTCTTTCCCTCAATCTCCAAGGCACACAGCCCATAAAGCTGTCAATATGTGTGTAGGCCAAGTCACCTTTGCCATGGTTTAACTCAGCAAATATCCTATCCCCCCTGGTAGAGATGCATGCACAAACAAAGATACATGTGCGCACAACAACACATTGAGACACACACACATACAACATCACACACAGAAGAAGTGCTACTTTTTGGGCCTTGACCTCTGAAAATAATTACTTTTATATTCTAATTCAATACACATGTTTTGATAAATACACTCTTAAAAAAGAAGGTACGGGAATGTACCTAAAATGGTACAACGCTTGTCACTGGGGTGGTACCTTAACAAAGTAAAAATATTTTACCTTTTGGCATGGGTCCATATTTTCCCATTGATATCTGTACCTCTAATGGGATGCTAATGTACCCTGAGGGACAAAACTGTACACATTTATTGCCCTAAGGATAACTTTCGTACCTTTGAGTTTACCCATATGTCCAGTCTACCTTTAAGTATAGTTTTGTGTAGTTATAATAACATATTCATTACAGAACATTTTCCAAATTATAGCATTCATTTCAGTGGTCACAGTCTTATCATATTACAGTACTTCAATAGTTCACCCTAATAAATATGAATCTACTTGGATTGGGTGTCTTAATAAAATGTGATCCTATCTCATCAGCTCAGTAGACCGTGCACCCTCAGGACCTACTCCCAATTTGCACAGTTTGATTTAAGTTACCTTGTGAATACCTCCCTGTAGAGCAGCGCTTACATTCAATTGTGACATCAATGCAACAGGATCTGGCCTTGACGATGGAAACCTGAGGGGAATATATCAAGGCTTCAGACATGTCTTTGGGATGTGCGGACGCCAGGGGACAACCCAAAACCAAATGAATTGCTCAAATAAATCTGTTATTAAAAGGGAGTAGGGCACAAAAAATAGAAGAAAGGTTAAGACTGAGAAAAAGGAAAAAGGAGGAATATTAGCCTTTTTATTGTGTCCTATTTATAATGGTCTGGACAAGAGGCTATTACGTTATACTTACAGGGGAAATTGACGCTTGACATGCGGTAGAACATGGGGTGGAAAACAGTACACAATGCTTGTCCTTCCATTTGAAATGCATTGCTCTCTGTGTTTGTGTACAGTTACACTGTCTACTTCCTACAGATACTAATTTTTTGTTTATTAACTCTAATTACGCTTTGGCAGTATTTCCTGACAGTTGCTATAATTGAAAAAAATGTAGGCCTCTGTTTGAATAATTATACCTTTTATAGATTCATTAAACTGTTGGCAGAAACATACGCATAAATTACAGTTTGGTTTTAGTAACTGTTCAGAGAGCTTCCCTGGTGATGGGTAAGAATTAAAATTCTCCAAATTCAGCACTGCCATTTCACCACAGAATAGCAAATAAATGGAGGAGGTTAATTATGCTAAAGTTTAACCATAAATTAGTGATAATATGAAAACCATACAGAATTTCCTTTCACTTTATCACTGTTGTCTCTATCTCTCCACAGAAGTGTTTGAACCAGTCCTTGTCTCTCTGTCCATAAACTGTATTGTGAATTGATGTTGAGCGAAGCAGAGCCACTATGAAATGGCATGATAGCTAAGTTGGACTTTTACTAATGCCGTTAGCAGAGCCATCAGTGGAGTCATTCGGGTAATTGTTAACATCGGAAACGGTTTATTTCATTTGCATCCTGTATACTCCAGAGCCCTATATAACAGAAAAAAGCCTCATCCTTTTTCTTCAACAATTAGTGTTTCTTCTACTTGTGCCAGCATCAGCAAGTAAATATTGTTTGCATCAGCAAATAAAGAGGTTTGTTGTATTCTGAAACTATTGTTATTCATGAAAAGCATTTTGGTCGCAACAATGGGGGGTTGTTTTTCAAGTAATATATTACTTTTCCTAACGCAGCTTTTCTGAGGGACGACAGTGCAAACTCGTCTTGGAGCAAATGTGAATAATTAGAATTTTTAGTCATGCTCAGGTTTAAATAAGTCATGATCATCTCCCAAGGGTCAGATTAGACTTCTTACACGATTGTGTAAATATAAAACACTTTTAATGTATTGCCAGTAGTAACCTATAATTTTTTCAACCGCAGTACTATGGGAACCAATCAGAATGGAACAGAATATATTCCAGAACTATCAAGTACAATAACAATTTAATAAAGTCTCAAGTATAATGGTCAAGTTAAGGGGTGTGACACTAAAATTTAAATGGCCTATATTCAGAACTGAGGTGCCCCTATACTTAACCTGTTGACACCTGAATTTATTTACAATTATGTGTTTCTGTGTGTTTCTGGCTCCAAGCTGATGCTAAATTAAGTTGAGATTATTAATTTGTCTATAGCATATACGTAGAATAGATATACATTTAGGTATGATGCAAATTAGCGACAACAGGCATTGATGGTAATTTTTTTTCAAAATGGTAAAATTAACACATTTTCCCATCTCAGATATGTAGATTTTATTCATGTCACAAAGTTGTTAGAACTTTGTGACACTACGACCGGTCCTACGAGAAACCAGTGCGTGTAAAAGGTTCCTTGTATCGAATGTAAACAAACCGGCATTGGGGGATTACACACGCTATCTCGCCTGTAGTCGGAATGGAAGGGGTTTGATGCAAATCAGCGACAGTTGGCGTTAAGGGGTTAATATGAAGGTTGTTTAAACCTCTTGCATACTGCCTCCTTGGGATCTGTCTCATCAAAAATCTGTAAGGAAAATAAAAGAACTTGTCGAAGTTCCAGATTCTGATAAGACACAAGGCCCTCCATTCACACACTGTCCCAGTGAGGTCATACGTTTAGTAGTGAGTTGAGTTGCCTTTTTGTGTATCAGGGAAAAAGGGCATTTTGGCATGGTCCACATTGTTATGAACTCCCAAAGAACATCCATCATACAGAGTGTGTAGGTCATTTGGCATGGCCCTAGGGAGTATGTGTATAGCAGCAAAAAACGTACCGTAGGCTTACTCCACAACTGGTGGAATGTCACTGATAGAGCTTTCCACATAGAAATAGGAATGAATAGAACGTGTCTCTCTATTGTGGTCAATTAGTGTGTAAACTATTTTGAAAACATGAATTACGTTAATGCCAATGTATTTATGGTGTTTTTACGTTTCAGCTGCATGTTTTGCTAATAGGCTATATTCATCCTTCTATTACACAGCAAAAAGTCCAGTGTTAAATTAACACTCTCAGTGTTTATATAGGTCCACGGTTAAGGTTAGGATTAAGGTTAGGGTTAATATTACAAAAAACAGACCATCGCCTGTCTACAGAAACACATGTGCAACATCACGCTGGAATGGAGAACAAAACACACTTGAAGTGTCCATCTGGATTTTAACTTGCGAACGCAGGGATGAGTTGGTCATTTATACGCCTGTCCACCATCCCCAACCTCCGCCCTAGCAAAATCTACACTACATACACGCGACGTCATGATCTTCATATATTCATATTTTACCTTATTCGATTTTTAAATTGAGTTCCTTACAAACGTAATTGACCCTTTCATACATTCATATTTCACTTATTTTGTTTTTGCAAAATAGTTGCCTCAGAACGTATCATGGGATTTTGGGCTGACTGGCTTCAGGTCAAATATTTTATATCCGCCTGCAGTGTATGAGTTCAAAACCAGTGTGGCTATAACCTGTAGTCAGAATGATAAAAAATATAATGTAATGGATCAATCTACATGGGTTGCAGAGGCCCATGTCTGCGTCAAATCAGTCAAAGAATAAATCTCATTCAACAATGTTACAATGTTTTACGATGTATGTAGTTTTACAATAACTTGTTTAAAAAGATTGAAAATGTCTTAATAATTGACAATGTTCTTATAATCATAATAGGCTACTGTAATGTCCCCACTAGAACAGGGACCAAGGCATTAATTCCGTTTCACTCTATATTTTGTTATAAACCCAGGGTGTAACTCATAAATAACTCCACTAATAATGCCCGGAAGGGTACCAAACTTCTACAGTAGTACAAATAGGTTCTGTACTTGTAAAACGAGGCATTGAAAAGTTTGTAAGTACACCAGAAGTATATATAAATAACACTTGCCTGATGGCTGCTACTCTTGGCTGCTACCACAATTCTGCAATATCCCGCGAGATCACGCACAGAGAACAACAAGTATTGCCTAGCAGCCGAGAGTAGCATACACAGGGCCGATTACCCCCACACATACCGCCCTTGGGTGTGGCCCGATATGAAATATTTTCATAGGGCCCAAAAACCCTGTCGGCACCCCTGACCACACCTAAAACTATACATACACCTTACCATATAATTTATTTATTGCAGAAAAGGTCAAATCAACCTCAAAATGATATCCAATCAGTGTTGCTCAGCCTCTGGAGAAGAAGAAGAAGAAGTTTTATTTATATAGCGCCTTTCCATAGCTCAAGGTCACTTTACATTGTACATTACAATACATTTAGACACTCAGACATACATTACAGTCACATAGATTCATGTAGGCATATTATACAAAATGCATGTTAAATAGATATGTTTTTAACTGGGTCTTGAATATAGCCACAGATGAGGTATTACGTAGTGTAAGAGGTAGCGAATTCCATAATTGAGGAGCATTAATACTAAAGAACCTTCCACCTACAGTAGACAACTGGAAACGAGGGATGGACAATAAACCAAGTTCAGCTGATCTAAGGGACCGGGCAGGGCAGTAAGGGTAGAGTAGGTCCGACAGATATTGGGAAGCAAGTCCATTTACTGTTTTAAACATTAGAAGTAATACCTTAAAGTGGATGCGTGATGCCACAGGTAGCCAGTGAAGGTAATGAATTAGAGGAGCAATATGAGTAGAACGCCTAGTGGAGGTGAGCACTCTTGGTGCAGAGTTTTGAACATACTGTAATCTTGCAATAAGTTTTTTGGGAAGACCAAGAAGTAAGGCATTGCAATGTCTAGGCGTGATGTGATTAATGCATGAATGAAAGTTTAGCATCAGCTAAAGTAAGAGAAGATGGTAGACAAGCAATATTACGACGATGGAATAAAGAGTTTTTAACATGAGAAGAAATATGAGAGCCAAAAAATAGAGTTGGATCGAATAAGACACCAAGGTTACAAATCGATGACGAAGGCGTAATGTGAATTCCATCAATATCAAAGGACTGGTCCATCCTTTTGACTAATGCAGTAGAGCCAATCACTAATATCTCGGTTTTCTTATCATTTAATTTGAGGAAATTCAGGGACATCCAATGCTTGATGTCCCTGATACATGCAGTGAGTCAGTCAGTCAGAGCTTCATTACTTTTGCCCGAATGAGAACTACTTTCTATTTCAGTGACCAGTTTACAAAGATGTAAAACTGTATTTCTTGATATTTAAAAAATATGAAAACATGAATTTGATGGGAAAATTTCTTACACTTATTTTCAATAATATGTTTTACAAGTTTGAAACTCAGGCGTACGTAGATTAACCTCTTAGAGGACGTCTCCAGACCCATAAACAATCCAAAATCATTATGCCGGTCTTGTTTCCGACACGACAGTCAGTAAAAACACCTTCTCAGCATGTTTGGAAATTCCCAACTTGGCCACTGTAAGTGTTCGGAATATCGCACAGTGATGTTAACGCAACATTTTCGAAAAACAATAAACTGTTAGTTTTTAATCTAATTGTAAAGCCCAGCCCAGTGAGGGCTGGCGTTAAGAGACTGAGATAATGGACTCCTTATATAACATAGTTAATTTATATTGTTTTTGTGTATTTCCTGTTTTGTTGGTGTTTCAAATTCAGTGCTTTGCATGTGGTTTTCTGTTGAACATGTGTAAATGTTCCTTTAGTTGTGTACTGACACCTCTCTCCAGTCTGGCCTTGCTAGGATAGGGTTTAGGTTAGGGTAGACTGGAATCTTGTAGATCTGATTAGTAATGACGTTCAGCCGTGTTAGATTACCTAGTTAGTTTAATGTATATAAGTGGGCCTGACTAAAGAGAGGTGTCGGTCATTGTATTCCGTTACGTGTGTTTTTTGTTAAATTTTTTGATTATTTCTCAGTGTCACACGTTAGATTCTGTTACTATGTTTGTTTGGATTTTCCTGTTCCATAGAGAAAGCGTGTGTCCTTATGTATTCGTAAGTACTATATATGTACTGTATAGTTCATCATGGGTACTGTATATCTAGTCTACGTGTCTGTGCCACGGTAAGAGCGTAGTTTATTTAAGGACTATATAATAATATGTTGTGCAATCCTATGCTTGACTATTGTTTGCTTCAATACTAAAGGTATCATGTCTCTGGGACGTATGTTTCATTAAAACAACAACAGTACATTTCCTGCTCGTTCTCTCTCCTTTCACAACACTACACTTTGTGACATGTATCAGTCTTTGAATCGAGTTGATTGGAGAATAAAACTGGACAAATAAAGATCAGAAAATCAATGGAGAGCCTTTAGCTGTAGTTTTGACAATGTTGCTGTGACGTAACTGTGCAAAATTCCGAACTTACGGAAAGCATTGTGAAGGTGTTTTAGTGACTATTGTGTCGGATATATGACTGGCACAACAATTCTGGAGATGTTCAACTGCTCTCAGCATCTTAAACAGGATTTATATACAATTGAACACAAGGGAACAAGGTATTCTGTTTTTCATACTATATTATTATTTAGTTTCACAATTACTTTTTGTGTCACCTCAAAGTAGTATTTTTTTCCAAAACCTCAACATACATTATATCAATGTGTGTACTAAAGAAAGGGATATTTAAATGTAATTTCCACTCTGTTAAAGCTAAAGACTGTGTTTAATTTTATGTATTGAAGAGACGAATTGCAATGCTTCATCATTGAAACAATCAGTAAGGCAATCAAACTAAAAGCTCAAAATGTGTCAAGGCAAAGTAATGTTAGTTTTTGTCAGTGTCATTCACGTGCTTTGTGAGATTCAATTTCCTCACCAGACTTTCCTCTTGAATTTGTCATATTACCAAAACACATGTTTTACTTGATATTAACTGGTTATTAAAATATTAATTTAACATAAATCTAATTTTAAAGGTGTTCTGCAAACTATACAAACCAAATGAGAGTTTACCTCTGTAAAACAACCCTGCAAACTATACAAACCAGATGAGAGTTTACCTCTG